>JADKXX010003688.1:0-99131 GCA_017310255.1 Butorides virescens
GAAGGACATGGAGGGGCTGGAGCGTGTCCAGAGAAGGGCAAGGAAGGTGGGGAGGGGTCTGGAGCCCCAGGCTGCTGGGGAGCGTCTGGGGGAGCTGTGGGTGTTGAGCCTGGAGCAGAGGAGGCTGAGGGGAGACCTTATCGCTGCCTACAACTGCCTGACAGGAGGGGGGAGCCGGCGGGGTCGGGCTCTGCTCCCAGGGAACGGGAGATGGGACGAGGGGAAATTGCCTCAAGTTGTGCCAGGGCAGGTTTAGGTTGGACATTGGGAAAAATTCCTTCCCCGCAAGGGCTGTCAGGCCCTGGAAGGGGCTGCCCAGGGAAGGGGTTGAGTCCCCATCCCTGGGGGTATTTAAAAGCCGGGCAGAGGAGGTGCTTAGGGCCAGGGTTTAGTGGTGGGACGGCAGGGTTAGGGGAATGGTTGGGCTTGGTGAGCTTAAAGGTCTTCTCCAACCTAAAAGATTCTATGATTATAAAATGCAACGCTGTTTTTGCTGTGTCAAAGAACATTGTTTAGGAGTACACAACCCAAAGCATCTGCTCTACCATTCCATAAAAAGTCCAGCTTTTAATTTCAAGTTCGGTCATGGCTTTGTTCGGGTTGCAGAGTGAGAGGCTGTCTCTTGCCATCTCTAGGAGATGTATCAGAAATGTGTAAGAATGAGAGAATCGACAGCCTGTAATAAGATTGTGGTGTGTAAATAATGATGTGGCAGATACATCTAGATTCAGTAAACGTGCTTTCTTAGCAGTGAAGCATCCCGAGCTGCTCACTGTGGACATTACCCTGTCAAGTGCAATGCCTAGTGCTACATCACTGTTACAGTACAGAGATTTTTTTTAAAAAAAAACTTATATATTAAACAACCAAGAGCCTTAAATGAAATGTCACATACAATTTGGCACTCGAGACATGAAGTCTGCAGCTGCCCTTGGCCAACCCTGCTGGCTCCACTCGCTGTGTCAGTTCATCTACCTGGCAGATGGATCTGCACCTTCCTCCTGACTCGCTGGCATCTGTGCATGCTCTACCAAGCGATTTTTGGGTTTATATATTCAGCACGATGCCAGATACTTCTCTCTGTGGTAGATGGTGCTTTGGCAAACCCTCCAGCCTTCAAAAGAGTCCTTGGTGCTTGCAGCCAGGAGCACAGGGGTGGCTGCATCCCCAGTGCCTGCCCAGGAGAGCAGCAATAAGGGGATGTTTAGCAAAGCGTGTAGAAATGGGCACTACATAGGCTTTTCCTCCCCCGTGGTCTCTGGAGTTACTGGTCTTCTGTGCTGGAGGTTTTAGTCTCATCTTTGTTCTGATGGTTTTATCCCAGTCGCTCTCTGGGTTTATAGCTGTTGGCATCTACAGCCTCCTATGGCAGTGCGGTCCAAAGGAAGGAATATTCCCTGGAAAAGTACTACTACTTTTGTGTAATTTCTGACTAATAACATTATTTCAGGCCCTTGGGTTCCTGTTTTATGACAAATCCTGACAAATTTTTTCCTTATTCACATTTCCCGAGCCATTCATGCTTTGACAGATCTCTCCCATCTATCTCCCATATGATTTCTAGCTTGAGGAATCCTAGTTGGTCTTCATATAGAAGCTGCTCCATGCTTTTAATTGGACTTTCTGCACTTCTCCATTTCAAATGCTTCAATTTGGTTTTTGAGATCAGAACTGTACCCAGTATTTCAAGACCCACGTGGCCGTGGGTTTAGACAAGTGAGATGATGAGAGCTTTCATGGTGTTTATTTTGTTGTAGTTTGTAGTCTTGACCGTTAGCTCATGTTTCGTAAACCTGCATTGTACATACTCGAAGCATCATGCGTATCTCCTGTTCTTTGGGTCCTGGCTCCTCTGCTTGCCAGTGTATGCTGAGGATTCAGCGGAGGGGAAGGGAAATGCTTATAAAGCGTACCTGCCTCTGTAACTCTTCTGAACATCAGTTATTTTTATATGTTAAATTGTCCGTCATAGGAAACAGATTGTCCAGTCACTGGAAACGTTCCCGTTTTTCTCGCAACGTAACTCACCTCTGGCCGCAAAGCCCTACCACTCCAGACTCCCTTAAGAGCAAATATATTGAGGGTTATACAGGCACGAAGGCTGAATTCTCCGTGTGTGGAGATGAATGAATGACTGTAGAGCTCTGCTGGCTTAGGGGTGACTCTTGTTTCCTTCCCCGGCCCCCCTCCCAGAATGAATGTGATTCCGCTGTGTTGTCTGACTCAGGATTTACGGAGTCAGTCCAGCACACGTCCAGCACTCTCCTTTAGGTGTTTCATGGTAGCTTTTTAAAGGCGAGCCCAGCCACTGGCTGCCTTTGCTGTAACCCGTGCAGGGAGGAGAAGGCTCTACCTTCGCAGGGGGATGCTTTCCAGGATACAGCTGGGTTGCCACACTTGTCAGTTGGGGCTGGCTCTAAGGCTTTAAGCACCACTCCATGGAAATGCCATTTCTAGAGAACATGTCTCATGTTTGCTCTTTGCGTGTCACCTGGGGAAACGTTCACCCATGACAGGAAAAGTAGGCTTGGTACTGTTTGAGCTGTTTGAGCTGAGTTGACTCCCAGGA
Organism: Butorides virescens; assembly: GCA_017310255.1. Lineage (NCBI taxonomy): Eukaryota > Metazoa > Chordata > Aves > Pelecaniformes > Ardeidae > Butorides > Butorides virescens. Next base: position 2,570 of record JADKXX010003688.1, read on the forward strand.
GTTACTTGGTTGGGAAGAACGAAGGTTTGAAAGCTCTGGAAATGAGGGAGCCTTTGGTGGGAGTCCGTTCTGGAGAGTGACGTGGTGGCACGTATTCCAGCAAGACTCCAGTCATTAATTGGTTGATGTGCACAGCCAGGGCCTTTCTCCTCTTCAGCTCGGTCTGAGGTGGGAAGCAAAGATGTCCTCGCTTGGGTCGTTGAATAGCTTGGGAATAGCCAGTGTAGACTTGCACTCTCGGGCACAGACAACAGGATCCAGGCTGAAGAAATGGCCTTGCAGGGCTGTAATGGGTAGGTTGGTGTGGGCCGTGCCCCACCAGTCTCATTTTGATGTATCTTTGCAACCCCACAGCAAGGGCACTGCTTCTACCATGCAGTGAAGTTCTCTTCTGCATCCTATCCTGCCGGGGGCTGTCACTTCACTTGTTCCTCTGAACCTCCTTTTGCTGCCTGCGTGCCCCCAGGCATCTTTGCGAGTCAGCAGCAAAGGATGGGGAGGGACACAGCACGGGTGGTGTGGCTGCAGGAGACGCTGGGCAAGCTGTGACTGCAGTGGGATTCCTCAGAGTCACCTGGAAGACTTCAGTGCAGAATTCCCTGTAACTCGAGTGAGATGGCAACCCAAAGACCACCTGGGCACCCCTGAAAAATCTCACTGTAAATACTGTCACCCTGGGGATAAATATCTACAAACACATCCAGAAATAAGGTGCTTAAAGTGGTGTCTAGGGCATCCTCATGCCGTACCCACGCGGCTGTCGGGGTGTGATAAATGTACTGATCTGTGGAACTGCTAATAGGGCTAAAAGCTGTGACGCTTTCTTCTGTTCCCTGTAGTTTGCTCTGTTCCTTGTTCTTCCATCAGCAAATGAGATGAGCAAAGACTCCCCTTTGCTTTCTTCTAGGTGAAGATGTTCACACAAGCCTTTATGGAGCGGCTGTAGATGTCAACATCAGGCTAGACAGGAACTCCTTGACAGTGGAGAAGACGTACCTCACGCTATCAAACCACCGATCCGTGGTCATCCACAATCGGAGTGAAATCATAGCCCACTTCCAGTGGAAGGCTTTTGTTACTCAGGAAGAGGAGGATCAGCAGAAGCTGAGGTTTGTTTGAAAGATTAATTTCAGCAAGAAACATGTGGCCTCAGAGGGGTGTTGGTGCTTTTGAATGGTTTAGGACAAGTAAACCATCCACAGTGTCAGGGTATGCGTCACAGAGGTGCCCTGAAGGTAGCAGACCTCGGCATTTCCCATTCCAGTTCCACCCATACTCCAGCTGAAGATGATGCTTTGGCGAGGAAAGGGTCGTTCCAGTGACTAAATAGCAAATTCATGTTTTGTGGGAGCACAAACCACTGAGGTCCAGAGATCTTGGGCCTACAGGGGGTCCATGAGGCTGAAGAATGTGTCAGCACTCATTACCTGGGACTTCATGTAGCCACAGGTAACGTAACTATGATGATAGTCACTGCAGTTCCTTCCACTCCAGCCTTGATCAGATAGCAGACTCCTCCAGCAATGTGCAGGGTAGAGTGCTTCATTGGCCTGGAAAGTTGAGGCCAACCTGCTGTAGGGTGTTGAATTGCCTTGCGCCGTCCTGATTTCCAGCATAACAAGGTATTTCTGCCCTTCCTTAGAGGCTGGGGAGTGTTTGGAGGTGGAGGGTGCTGCAGGGAAGGTAGGGCCACACAGGACCTGGAAGTGGATTTGGGCTTCAGCAACCTGTGTCTTTGTGGCAGTGAGAGATGAGGCAGGATCTTCAACGGGTGTCTTTGGTGAAGCTCTGAAATTGCTATCAGAGAAACAAACACAGCCTGGAGGGGTGAATTGGAAATCACACGTAAAAGCTCATGTGATTTCGGGAATCCTTATGTGACTTTTCAGACTTGGGTGGATGTAGGAATGTCGGGAGTTAGTCTGAACCCATAGCTGATCGGGGGACTGCCTGAAACTGGAGCACTTTTTAAGGGCTTATGAGCAAATAAAGTTCAACGTAATTAGGTCAGAAATGCCTTGAAGGTCAAAACTAATTTTCCACTGTTCTCTATTTTTAATTACACAGTGTGTGACTTCTGTGCAAGCTCAGTGTGTTAAAAGCTCACGACCTTCTCTTGTTACTTCCCTGGACCATTCCTTTACCATCTCTTCCCACCCGCCTGTCTCAGACTGGACCCTGAGTGAGCCTCCTTCCCCTCAGAAGCAACCAAGTTTCCCCAAAGTAGACTTCAACCTTTTTCCAGTTTTATTTGTTCTCATGCTAGTTTGTGTCCTAGACATAAACCAGGACGTTTTTGTTCTTCCTTACTTGCAATCATAGGGATGGGCAGAGCTCAAAGGCCACTGTCGTGACGTCAGAGAAGCTTTTGAGGTCTTGGAGAAGGGAAGACTTTTTCAGGGGAGAAGGCAGAGCGGGACCCTGCACTGGGATGTGACCCAAAGAGTCCTGGATTGTTAGAAGGTCTATCCAGGGGTTTGCTCTGTCTCCCTCCTGCAGGACTTTTGGGGATGTAATGGTGGAATTATTGTTGATGGAGGTTGCATTGAGGGTTGTTCATCTCAGTGGCTGGAAGCCCCTTTAATGCCCAGCAGTATTGTAGGTCAGCCAGGGAGAAACATTTCCTATTGCACTCTACGGGGAGCGAGCCAAAGCAAGTATTTTTGGCTCTGGTGACAGCGTTTGCCTGAGGCTCTGTCTGTGTGCAGCTAGTAACGGCCATGACTGTATTTCCTTTCTAATTGTATTTGAATTCAGCTGGGTGATGATCACTGTCCTGTTTATACTGCACTGCCTTGATTTGCTGCGTATGGACCCTTCCACTCATTCCCTAAGAGTTGTCACCTGCTGGTTCTTCAGGGCCAGGGGACTGGAGCGTGAAGGGGACAGCAATGGGCCAGCTAGGAAGTGACTGCTCTGTAGTTCTCATCTCTTGGTTGTGATCTTTAAACACTAGAATGATTCCTGCTACGACTACCAAGGAAGGGAGAGATTAACCGTGTCAAAGCTCTGCAGAGAAGGCCAAAAAGGGGAAAGATAAGGGGGTTCAAGGTTAGAACCATAGAATCGTTTGGGTTGGAAAAGCCCTTTAAGATCCCCAAGCCCAACCGTTCCCCTAACCCTGCCATCCCACCACTAAACCCTGGCCCTAAGCACCTCCTCTGCCCAGCTTTTAAATCCCCCCAGGGATGGGGACTCAACCCCTTCCCTGGGCAGCCCCTTCCAGTGCTTGACAGCCCTCGCGGGGAAGGAATTTTTCCCCACATCCAACCTAAACCTGCCCTGGCACAACTCGAGGCCATAAGACTTAAGGGTTTGGATGTAGAGGTGACTTCTTGACTTCTTTATTGGGCGATGGTAAGCAAAGTCCCTTCTACTCTCAGGGTCCTGGTTTTCATGCGTATCAAACCATTAATTTCACTGAGATCGTGTGATGTCTGAATTAATCAGTTGGCTTTTAAAGTGCTCTGGGATCCTCTGGTGGAAGGCAGTATAGGGAACAAAGAGCAGATAGCGTTTGCTTATCTCCCTCTCCAGAGGTCCAAAAGGGAAGAAAAAAAAAAAAAAGAGTGATGTTAATAACCTGCGGCTGAAACCCAGTTTCTTCTCCCCTTCCCAGTGAAGCACTGCAGTGGGTGCTCCTTGATCTTTACCTGCCTCCCATGAGCAGCTCTATAGTAGGAAAAAGCCAGTTGAGGTGGTTGGTGGATTCTCCATTGGTCGTGGTGGTGGCGGCTTTGGGCCAGGTCGCTCTCTTGAGGGCTGTCAGTTTTCAAAAAAACCCAAACCCCTTCTTAGCTGATAAGCGTGGAGTAAGCTTACCTGCCATGCCAGCGAACAAGTGATAATCTGATCCACCTGGGACCCCGTGGCTTGGGGTCAGCCCCTCGCGGAGCCACTGCTGCTCTTCCTCCCCACGCGCGCTGCTGCCCCTGCGCTTACGCGACAGTCACTGCAAATGTGTTGCTTATTAAATTATCTGCTTGGTTTGTCTCTTCCCCGCGGCTGCAGGCTGTGTCGCAGGCTGCGGAGGCAGGAAGAGGATGAGACGGATTATTTTCTCAAGGAGTGCGTGGTGGACCCCGCTCTCCGAGAACGCCTTTCCCTTCTCTCCCGCACCTTCCAGAACCAGAGGGCAAAGGTGCAAGGAGACTCCATGCTTTTCTCTGATGATATCTTCACCATTGAACCAGTGGTAAGCGATAGCTGAGAACCTCCCTTCCTCCTCCTCTTTGGTGAATTGAGGTCACTTGGCAGGTCCCTGCTTGATGCGTACAGAGAGAAAACATCAGGTTCCTGGTGAGGCTGGGAGAGCTTGTTGCAAAAAGCATTTCTGATCTGCGGGCTCCTGAGCGGCAGCGAGAGCCTGCCTAAAGCGGAGCTGCTGCGAGGGCTATAAATAAGCGTCCTTACAGCGTTCAGAGCCGTCTGTTATCATACATAAGAGCACACCTTATACATACTGCGTGGGGGTTCGCAAAGGATATTTGAGCACTGTCAGGTCACATCTTGACCTGAAATGGTCCTCTGGGGAAAGGAGGCCCAATTCAGCCCAAGTTTAATCATGGAAATACCAATCCCTTCATACAACCTGGACTTAGGTTAGACATTAGGAAAAATTTTTTCAATGAAAGGGCTGTTAAGCACTGGAAGGGGCTGCCCAGGGAAGGGGTAGAGTCCCCATCCCTGGGGGTATTTAAAAGCCGGGTAGATGCGGTTCTTGGGGACGTGGTTTAGTGGTGGGATGGCAGGGTTATGTTAATGGTTGGACTTGATGACCTTAAAGGTCTTTTCCAACCTAAACGATTCTGTGGGTCTCCCTTCCAGTGTCATCTGTGAGCCTGGCACGTTTCAGTGGGCTTTTTGAGTTGTATGGCATGTAAGTACAGAAATTTTCTTTTTGCTTTTCTGTTTACGGAAGCAAAACCCCACGTCCCTCAAGCAACCAGAGCTCTGCTTCTGAGTATTTGTGTGGTCTGAGACGAGGAACACCGGCTGTCTGAGCGCTGCAAAATCCCTTCTCATCTTGGAGTAAACCTGAGAATAAGCCCAACCTCTTCTTTCTTTTTAAAATAGGTGAAACTAATTTATTTTTTTTTTATTTTACAAGGCAGGGGTTGATGTTCTTTTGGTGACTCCTATAGCCCATACAAGGCTGAGAGCCACCAGTTCCACACTGCTGTAGCTGACAGCAGCACGGTGTGACCCAGAGATTGTCAGAGCGGTGAGAAGTATTGTAGAAAGTGGGAGCTGATCTGCTGAGTGTTAAGAGCATCCTGTGGGTGCATTAGAGCTTATTTTGGAGCATGTCCCAGGGCTCCTGCTTCTGAACAGTTGGACTACGTCTCTGCAACTTTTGATGTCCGTTAATTCCATTATTCTCTCTTCTTACCTATCACCCGTTGTGTCCAAGAGCACCCTACAGAAATAATCAAACCCTTGTAACAAGTGACTGGAGGAAGCAATTGCTTCCAGAGGTTAGGAAGCTGATGGAGGGATAACAGTCTTAGAAATGCTTTCTGGGCAGGGGTCTTTGCAGGGTTTGTGTCCAAGCTTTGCTGTGGCAGTGGACCATTAGCTGCTGGTTTTTTCAGGTGTTGGCATCTGTAGAAGCCGCAGCAGGTCACTTCAGTCTGTATAGGGTTAACTCTCTGATGAAAATAGCAACAAAAAAGAGGAGGCAGTGATTTTTGGAATGACCATGTGACCATGAACATTTTGAGCAGCCGACCAAGCCTGTGGGAAACAAGCTGTTATGCAACTCTGACTTTCTGAGCACATCTCAAATTTGGTTTAATTTATTTTTGCAAATACACATGATATGTCAGCAGAAGCAGCTGCGATAGAAGCCCAGGTGGCTACCAACGGACAAAGTCCTTGCTTTTTGCTGCATCCTCCCCACCACAGCTTAGCTGGAAGTCACATTGCAGACACGTGGGAGCTGACTCCTTGGAAATAGAAACCAGAGGAAAGGGAGGACAAGCATTTATTACCACTACACTGACCTTGATGAGCTGTCCCTGTCCTGTCATTGCCTGGTAGTGGCTCCTCAGTGCCATGTGTAATTCTGAGATGATGGAGGTGGTTTTCAGGATGTCCAGGTTATGAAACCACTACTGTTGTTGATCCAGAGGGTTGGGCCAGGAGGTAGCAGCATTGTTTCTTCCTGCAAATCTCCACCTCACTGGGGAATCGAGCTGGTCCCCATCCAAATGAGAGGCTACTGCAGAGCACTTTGGTTTTTGGCAGAAGGCACCAGCTCCAGTGGGAGCTGTGGTCCATCCCACAGCTCGCTGTGGGTTTGGTTATTTTTGGAAAGAAGCAGATGTTACCCTTGCTCCTAAGTGCCCTGAACTAGCAGGATGCACTTTGGGTGTCATTTCGGTACTTGTGTCGCCAGCTCTGTCTTTGGCTTTATGTCTGCTTTGAGCAGTGGTTTCCTTTCCGTGCATCGCCTTCCCCCTCTGCAAAACAAAGTAGGGGATTTGGCCAGTGCTTGGCCGTGCCCAACTTCTCAAGACAGTCTTTTTCTTATTCAGGCTGGTAGAGATCTAGCAGGTTCTCGTTATCTAGGGGCAGAGGGAGGGAAAATGGGATCTGCAACAGCCCACCTGTACATACATGCATAGAGATGACTTCTGTCGCTGTGAGTCACGGTGTGCCATCCCCTCCTGTATCCCGTTGCTTTACGCTGTAGCAAAGCCAGGGTACAACAGCTGGAGTTTCTGTGCTGTATCCCCATACATCCACTGTCTGTATTTTATGCCACCTGCCAGTTGCAGCCTGTCTGAGGCTGACATTAAGCCAGAAGTGTTGCAATATCATGTTCGCAGCGCTGCGTAGTTTTATTTCTGTCCCAGTTAGCATCCGTGGTCGTTTTCCATGCTCCGACTCCACTGCCGTCCTGTAGAGAACGTGCTAGCCCAGGCAGACCGCTGGCTCCCGAGGCTCATATGCCTGTAGCCGTAGCCTGCAAGGGTGGGTAATGAAGCATATCCTTGTAACCAGCAGTTCTTTTTTCCCCCATGGGGTAGCAGGAATGCGAGGAACCTCTTCAATGGCCTATTTTAATTTCCCAGGAGAAATAACTCAGAATATTTTCTAGTTTCATAGTCTGACATACAGCAGTAATGAAGGGAGAAATGACAGAAATTTCCCAGAATAGTTGTTTCTTTAAAGAATTTGTTTTAGCCGTGGAACAGTAGAATAAAGTGTAATGGATGGTTTCTTCTTGCCCTCCACCTTTGGAGTCAAACGATCTGGCTTATGGCTTCACCGATAATACGGGCAATATCTGTGGACGTACTGCCAAAAGTTTCTGACCAAATACATTGAATCTTGCAGAACGGAGATTTCGTATCAGGAGCTCAAGAGACCGAGCTTATTAACTGCTGGTACAGGTTTTCCTGGGAGCGAGGATAGGAGCGCCAGGCTCCAGTAGCAGTGCTGCATTAGGATTGTTCCAGAGAGCAGTGCTGATGCATATGAAAGGATGGGGTTTATTGCTAGTCCGTAGGCTCGTTTCCTCTGGTGCCTTAGAGGAGTCATTGGACTGTGCCTTGGGATCAGGAGCTCTGCAGATGGAGGGGGATATGTCCCTTGTCACAGAATCCCAGCATGGCAGGGATTGGTAGGGCCCTCCGGAGATCACCCAGTCCAACTCCCCTGCTCAAACAAGGTCACCCAGAGCAGGGTGCACAGGACATTGTCCAGGCGGGCTTTGAATATCTCCAGAGAAGGAGACTCCACAACTCCCCTGGGCAGCCTGGGCCAGGGCTCAGTCACCCTCAAAGTCAAGAAGTTCTTCCTTCCATTCAACTGGAACCTCTTCTGCTTCAGTTTGTGCCCATTGCCCCTTGGTCCTGGCGCTGGGCACCACTGAGAAGAGTCTGGCTCCGACCTCATGACACCCACCCTTAAGGTATATGTATGTGTTGATGAGATCCCCTCTCAGCCTTCTCTTCTGCAGGCTGAACAAGCCCAGCTCCCTCAGCCTTTCCTTGTAGGGGAGATGCTCCAGTCCCCTCATCATCTTTGTAGCCCTCCTCCAGACTCTGTCCAGTAGTTCCGCATCCTTCTTGAACTGGGGAGCCCAGAACTGGACACAGTGCTCCAGATTGGGGTCTCACTGGGGCAGAGCAGAGGGGGAGGAGAACCTCCCTTACCCTGCTGGCCACGCTCCTCTGAACACGCCCCAGGATGCCATTGTCAGTATCTCGGTGCATCGCTGAGTGCTTTCCTGGAGCATGGCAGGGCGTCATCCCCAGCACAGGGGGTTTCTGTGCTGCACCCTCATCTGTTTGGGTTGTAAAAGAAGAAATGGCATCGGCCTGATGCTCTTGGCTCCTTCCTGCCCCTGGTTTAATTCTACAGTGTACAGAGAGATGTCAGCTACTCTGCGGCGGTCACTGGCATCTCGGTGGTGTTGAGCAAATCATCCCACCAGGGACTCGGCCGCTCTGAGCAACGCCTGCAGGGACTTATTCCCACTCCCTCGCTGTCTGGAAACTTGCAGCGTTCTCCCACGTTCTTGCTGAAGCTGGTTTTGTTCTGGTGCAGTGGAAGTGTTCACTGTTTTGATGTTCAGCTTGGGTTATCATGGGCCAGGATTAAATTCTAGACAAATGCTGTGCAGGTACTGACCGAGCTCCAGTTCCACTTTTGACAGCAACAGCAATGCGGGGATGGGACGAGACCAGGACAGCCAGGGCTTTCTGTGTCACGAACGATGGCTCCTATCCTACATGGAGACCAGCACGCAGCCAGAGCAGATTGCAGAACCCTGATACTGCTCTCCTGCCTTCTGTGCCCACTTGTCAGTAAGCAGAGGGAGCCTTGGCCAGCAAGTCCCTGCTGAGGTAGCCAGCCCTGTTTTTCCTGCAAAGATGAAGACAGGGATGACTTTCTCTCCAGGACCTGGTCTGAGATGTCCTGCTGGGTGCAAGCCCTGGGCATTGCTGCTGGCTCTGCCAGGGTCCAGCTACCTGGTGCCTGTTACAGATGTGCATGGTCTACTGGGGACAGGGGTTAGGTGGGGACAAGAGTTGGACGGGGACAGGTCCCATGGTGGAGAGAGAGGAAGGGTATTGAAGCAGACTTGATATCGCACAGGGTGGTTTGGTGGCAAGGGGCAGTGTCTCCTGAGAACATGATAAGTGTGGGCTATATTATCCCAAGCCAGGTTAATCCAAAGCCGCAAAGACCAGGAGGGATTCCTCTGAGGGGCAGCTCTTGGGATTGGGCTCAGTCTCTGCAGAGAGCCCAGGGCAGGTACAGAGGTGGCTCCCTGGACCATGAGATAGCCATAGCCTGTAGCCACAGGCTGCTGGGGCTACTACACCACTGGTGTGGTGTGAGGACCATCAAAAAGGTTTCCATGTTACTCCGGGGAGGAGGGGTAGCCTTGTTGCCTGCCTTTGGCACAAAACTCAGGTGTCCTGGGTTGGTGGAGAACCTGGGCAGTTCAGCTTCTGCATTCACGGGGTTCAAGGCTTTGTAGCCTGAGGCTCCCTGTAGATGATCTGCGATAATTATGTTAAGTTTATATTGTGAATGCTCCCACATCTCTCTTGAACAACTGAGGCATTCAGGCCTTGAAGATTCAGCCCTTATCCCTTTGTACGTTGGGACCTCCTTGGAGAAGCTGGGGCTGACGCTGCTGCCCTGCCAGTGGAGCTCCTGGAAGGCTTTTGCTGCCCCGAGAGGAGCCTTGCAAGTACCACAGTAGCCCAGATGGACTCTGCAGTGGCTGGAAGCTTCGCTGTGCCTCTGCATGCTGCAAAATGAGCAAGTGGAATTTACTGAAATATATATATATATATATTTTTTTTTTTTATTGAGTTCTCTATTACGTCCTTCCTGCTGTAGTCACAACGTCTCCCTGTGCGTATTCACTGCTGCAGTCGGGATCGTTGCTGTGCAAGTCACGTTAGGGGCTCAGGCATGCAGAGCATCTGTCTGTCTGGCTGCCAGAGCTTAGCGCAGGAACAGGTAAGTTTGCCATCCTAGTCTTGTTCACCCAAAGCTCAACTGGCAGGGACGGGATCACAACAGTCGATGCGGGTGCAGCTTGTAGCAAGACCGAGCTGCCGTGAGCATAACGGTGTGTGCTGTTCCTGAACCGTCTCCCACTCTTGTCCCAGCTTTCTGGCTCTGCACCGCCTTCCCAGGTTCCCTGCCCTCTCAGGTCTGTCCCTGTCCCTGCCTCCGTGATATATTGCTGTTACCGTGCTCCAAAACAGCGGGGTAAGATCACAGTGTCGGTTATATTTCTGTCGCAGATGTGCTGGCCTTGGAGTTCATCGAATCCCAAAGTCAGCTAAACTCACTCAGCTAGAAAAGCGCGCTGTCATTAGTAGATACATATTCATCAGGCCAATGGGTCTTTTTAACTTTCTTCCTTTCCTGCTTAGCTTTGTTTTTGCTTATGAATTGTATTACACTCGCGTCCGTTAACGGGAGATATATTACAACTGACAGTCTCTGAGTAATAACTAAACTGCCCCGAAGCGTCCAGAGGGCCAATATATCTGATCGGGGTGCGTAAAATAGACCGGCGAGTACCATCGGCCTGCAATCCAGCAGAAGTGAGCAGCAAACCAGTGCTTTGCGAGATGGTTGGAATGAAAGACTGATGATATTGCTGCATTAGGCTCAAAGTTGTTTGTTTTCTGGCCTCGGTGGAAAGAGGGATGCTCTCCGAGTTTCCCCAGAATGGTTGGGTTCTGTGAGTCCTGATTCATGTTTGCATGAACGCTGCTTTAAAGCAGCCAGCGTTGTGTTGAACAACGACACGGTGTAAACATCGCCCTCTGCTTTTTCATGTAGATCCCGAAGTTTTGCAGGAAATAGCACAGTCCCAGCAAATTGGATCCTCAGTTTGTGGTAGGCATCATCTGTCTGACAGCCAGCCCAAACTCTTAAGCTGCCTGCCCCTGGTAATCCGGCTGCACACAGCCCTCATCAGCCTGATTGCAGAGCTACAGTCAAACCCTGGCATCAGTTTTCACCCTCAGCCTCCCTGTTCCTGTCCTGGCTCATTCAAATATTTTGTCCCCGCTTTGCTATCTGACACACGGGGCTTTACAGAGCAAATGGAGACTTTCCCCTGGCATGCTCTGGGTGGCTGTTCTGGGCTCTTTTCACTCCTGCTCGTTGCTGAACTCCCCTCCCTTTTACTGCACCCCTGTGTTTTGGTTTTAAGGCTCAGGATGTGCCATCCTCCCCTGCTTTGTGCTCCTCTTGAAGATGAAAACCTTAAGCATCACCATCGCTCTCGGCATAGCTCCTGTGAGTGTTGGCGTAGCTGGTGGTGCTGGCGAGGCACTGTTGACCGTGCAGGAACTGAACCGAGGGGTCTCTGCAGCTCCCTGGGCAGAGGATCACAGCAGCTGGAGGATCAAACGGTATCGCTGGGCAGCTCATCCCACGCAGCACCCTTTTGGGAGAAGCACCGAACGCCAGCAAGCCGAGATACGTGTTCGGCTACAGCCACTGGGCTTGAGGCAAATGCAAGCAGCTGCCTCGTGCATCACCCCCATCCCCAGGGATGGTCTGCCCAGGGTGAGACCACTGAATTCAGTCTGTTAAACACACAGCAAGCAGCTGGGTGATGAGCACTGGTGAGTTATTAGACTCTAATTAGCCAAGCCAGGAAAATCTATCATCCGAGTGGTTTTTTGATTTTCTCTCAGTGGCTCAGCTTAGGCAGGCTCCAGGCGTCATAGCAGAGCTTATGTTGTTCAGAGCACCCCGAATGCTTTTATTCCTGCAAATCCAAGATCACTCTGTGGATGCTCAGTCCATGCAGCATCCCCAAGGGACCCAGAGGCTCTCATACCTCCCACGCTGACTGTGGGTTGCAGGCTGATGGCCCCACGTTGCTTCCTCAAGCAAGTGCGTTGTCATATAATAAGGCTTCATCTTCATCCAGCAAGCAGCTGGATGGAAACATGAAGTACATTTGATCTGGCAAATGTGTTTGCTCCAGGTTTTGAGAGGAATCCAAGTGACTTTATGCTTTCAGACTTTCCTTATTACCATGGTGGTGATGGCTTGTTGGTGTTCGAAACCATTTTCGCTGCCTGTTCTTCCCTCTGTTCCGTTGACTCCGAGCAGACTGTGCATTAGGGAATTATTTGCAGCTGCAGCCCAATAACTCACCATGTCATAGCTCTTTAATTTTTGTGGGGACTGTCCTTCGAGCCGCAAGCGCTGAGTCGATGGGAAGCATTGTAGTTATTTAATATTTATGCTGCAGGAGTACCAGGGGCTCCAGTCAGTTCAAGGCTCTTGGGACAAAGTTCTGAGGATACCCAGCAGCGAGTTGAATCAAAGCCTCTCTTCGTTGATAGAAAAATAACTCCGTTCTTTTTGTCTCCTCCTATAAGCTAAATTTTTCATTCCTTGTAGAGTAGTATTAGAGCTGTCAGCTGTGCGTATGTTTATGTCAATAAGCGAACAAGGAGACATTTGTAATGGTAGGGTTTGAGGGCATGTAAGTGGTGCCTTTGTTTAAACCAGTTGCAAGGAGTGAGTGAGAGCCTTTACAAAACAGGGATGCCTCCAAAAATGAGCGATGGGGCTCCCTGGGTCTGAGCGCCAGGCCGGGACTCTTTGGGAGAGAAGACCCCAAGGAAGCAGTGGACAGTTGCAGAAGCACTGGTAGCACGACCCAGACTTAAATCTCTGAGCGTGACAAGGAAAAGAGCTATTTTACTTGATTTTTGGTTGAAAAAGTTATGGAGCTGTGCACAAATCCCATCTTCTCTTGTTTGAGCCTGTGCTCAGGGAAACAGGAGGGATGCACCTTGCAGATATAAACAGGACACCTCCAACTCTCAGCTCCATTCTCAGATCTTTCGTAACCTCCTTGTTGGCTGACTGCTGACGGCACGGGGCAGAAGCAGCCATTGGCAAGGATTCTGTTCCTCACCGGTCCCCAAGCAGGAGGGCTTGTTCTGCTGGGTGCTGAGTGCCCTGACCCACGTTATACGCTTAAATACGTCTGCAGGTGAAGGGTATAAGAGGCAGCACCTTCGTAACTGAGACGGGAAGAATCCCTTTGATTTTTCTAAATCTCTTCTGATACAAGCACAAGTGCTCACATAGCCATAGTGATGCGGGGATATACAGGAGGGTTGGCAGCAGAGCGGTTCCTTCCCCTTAGACTGGCTGGTACCTCTGACAAAATCCTGCTTGATTTGCTGGAGCCAGTTCAATTGCTTCATTCTGGCTTACTGGCTGGCTGGCTGACCCCAGAGAGTTGTGGTCAATGGAGTTAAATCCAGTTGGTGGCCGGTCACAAGTGGTGTTCCCCAGGGCTCAGTTCTAGGGCTGGTCTTGTTTAACATCTTCATCAATGATACGGATGAGGGGATCGAGGGCACCCTCAGTCAGTTTGCAGATGACACCAAGCTGGGTGGGAGTGTGGATCTGCTGGAGGGGAGGAGGGCTCTGCAGAGGGACCTGGCCAGGCTGGATCCATGGGCCCAGGCCAATGGTGTGAGGTTCAACAAGGCCAAGGGCCGGGTCCTGCCCTGGGGTCACAACAACCCCACGCAACGCTACAGGCGTTCCCCTGCTGGGAAGCTGCCCGGCGGAAAAGGACCTGGGGGTGTTGCTCGATATGAGCCATCAGTGTGCCCATGTGGCCAAGAGGGCCGGCAGCATCCTGGCTTGTATCAGGACTGGTGTGGCCAGCAGGAGCAGGGCAGTGACCGTGCCCCTGTGCTGGGCTCTGGTGAGGCCGCCCCTGGAATGCTGGGTTCAGGGTTGTGCCCCTGACTCGCAGAAGGACATGGAGGGGCTGGAGCGTGTCCAGAGAAGGGCAAGGAAGGTGGGGAGGGGTCTGGAGCCCCAGGCTGCTGGGGAGCATCTGGGGGAGCTGTGGGTGTTGAGCCTGGAGAAGAGGAGGCTGAGGGGAGACCTTATCGCTGCCTACAACTGCCTGATAGGAGGGGGGAGCCGGGGGGGTCAGTCTCTGCTCCCAGGGAACGGGCGATGGGACGAGGGGAAAGGGCCTCAAGTTGTGCCAGGGCAGGTTTAGGTTGGACATTAGGAAAAATTTTTTCAATTAAAGGGTTGTCAGGCCCTGGAAGGGGCTGCTCAGGGAAGGGGTCGAGTCCCCATCCCTGGGGGTATTTAAAAGCTGGGCAGAGGAGGTGCTTAGGGCCAGGGTTTAGTGGTGGGATGGCAGGGTTAAGGGAACGGTTGGGCTTGGTGATCTTGAAGGGCTTTTCCAACCCAAACATTTCTATGATTCTAGTCCTAATTTAACAAAATGTCTCTACCGGGTATCAGTAAAGGTAAGGGACTCGGGGTTTTTTGTAGCTTCTTCCAAACTCTTACAAATTTTAAGTGTTATTTGATCCTTGCTCATCACTGACACTCTGAATATAGGCTACAGGGCTGTGGCTTGAAAACAAGAAATGTAACGTTTGAAGATAAATGGTTTGCTGTCTCCTTCTGTTTTAGGAGGGGGACGTCTGGCCAAATTCTTCGGCTGAAATTAATGTGATTTTTAAACCCCGAGAAGCCAGAGTCTATCAACAAACGGTCTACTGCGACATCTCAGGTACAGCTCCTTCCTCCCACTTCTGTTACCCGCAGGGAAGCGGAGGCACAAGTAGAACCAAGCCCACTTGGTTCTCGTCTAATTGCTAGGAAGGGTCAGTGGCTGGTGGGGCAGTGCTGGCACATGTCTGCTGTCCCTGGGGGTTCCAGGTGGTCTCCTGCCCAAAGCCAGCCCTCAGGATGCCTGGCTGCAAGCTTGGATCACTCATCCCAGAACAACCAAGGCAGTGAAGGGATAAGTTTTCATGCAGTGGGTTTGCCAGCATTTGCTCCCTGCTATACAAAGAAGATGTGGACAGGCTGTAGGGGATCCAGAGCAGGGCCACCAAGGTGATCCAAGGGCTGGGAAGCCTCTCTTAGCCGTGTGAGGACGGGCTGAGAGAGCTGGGTTTGTTCAGCCTTGAGAAAAGGAAGCTCCAAGGGGATCTCATCACCATCTACCAGTATCAAAGGGGTGGCTACAAGGAAGATGGAGACTCCCTTTTCACAAGGAGTCCCATGGAGAGGACAAGGGGGAATGGACAAAAGTTGCTGTTGGGGAGATTCCACTTGGACACGAGAGGGAAATTTTTCCCCCTGAGAACAGTCACCCATTGGAATAATCTTGCCAGGGGAGGGGTTGACTCTGCTACTTGGACACTTTTAAGGCTCAGCTGGACAGGGTGCTGGGCCATCTTGTCTGGACTGTGCTCTTGCCTAGAAAGGTTGGGCCGGATGATCCTTGAGGTCCCTTCCAACCTGGGATTCTGTGCTCTGCTGTAAGGTGTCTGTAAAGGCCAAAGAGCTACACGGCAGAACAGCTTTAGTGGATGAGCACTAAGCCTCTGTAGGCTATTTACCTCCAAGATGTGTCTTTATGATGTGGTTGCATCATCAGATGCCTGGGGTGGTAGGAGCAGAGCTCTGAAGGTACTCCCAGGCCCTGGATCACTTCCTGCTCCCCAGATGCTGCTAGAATTCAGTGGCTGAGCCCTGCTGAGTGCAGGGGTGTCTGTGAAAGGACCACCTCCAGCCAGCATGTGCTCCTCTCCCTGCATGGGAATCGTCACCTTGGGGCTCTGAGTCTGATGCAGACGGGTAATGTTGCACAGGGCTTGCTGTGCTCAGCGGGATGGAAACCCTCCCTTGGAAATCAGAGTCCGAGCAGTCTGCTAGGCGAGCTTTCTGCTCATCCTGTCTTACAGAAGTGCTGTCAAGTCATTTTCTGGGAGCAGTTATCATTGACCCACCCAAGTTTATACCATCTGTGCCCTTAGAGAGGTGATCGCTTTGCTGTGCTAGCACAGGGCAGGGAATGCTTGCAGCAAACTGTGTGGTTCGGGTTACCTCGTCCTTCATCTGCATCCCTGCATGGTCCTGCTTAAGGGGTTTTTCAAGAATGGGAGATGGTTTTTCTGCAACATTATGGTTTTCCTCATCGAAGAGGAAGAGGTGCAAGACCCGTGGTCCTCCAGCACCCCAGTTCCTGTTCTGGAGGATGCCGAAGTCGCTAACCCAGCTGCTTTGTTGCTTTCCTTATTGCTCCAAGCTGACAAATACAAATGTCATGAAACGGCTTCTTATTTATACAGTAATTGCACAGGGTTTACTTGGCAAATGCCACCTACAGTAATTACACAGGGCTTGTGTTAACAAACTGTCGTCCTGCCCACCAGCTGCGGTTGTTAGAGCTGTGGAAGGAAAGGATTGATTTAAAAAGTTGCTCCCAAGGGATTCCTCACTCAGTGCTGTGCCTTTGGCTCTGGGATTCTTGCTGTGGTGGTGGGGGTGTCCATCACTTTGCTGCAGGGATCTCCAGGGGTTGGGCCCTGGAGAGCTTTTTTGTTGCAGAGAAATAGGAAAACTACTTGCATGTAACCCTTGAGCCAGTCTGGGAGTTGTACAAAATAGAGCTGGGCAAATGATCTGTGTTTAGAAAGCGGAGCCTGCTCCTGAAAGATCCTGATGGGACCTTGGGAGAGCTTAACCCTTCCACTGGCTCCTTGGAAGAGGACCTCTAGGACGTCCAATGCGCCTACCCCTTAGCCCTTACAGAACAGAGCTGATCCACTGTATTGTCAGGATGGAAACTGTCCCAGAGTCAAGGTCCCTGGGTGCAAAAAAGACTTTAAAGAAGAAAACAACAATCTTTAACTAGGGGGTCAATTAATTTTTCTTCTTGGTTCCTCTAAGAAGCATGGCTGCCTTCCTTGTGCGTTTGCATGCCAATCACAAATCCCTTTGGGGGGTGATGTGCCGATGGCATGCTTGCCCCTCACTGGGAATATTTGGAAGCTTTGCCCAAGCACAGCACTGTGAATTGTGCAGCTGGATCTCATGCCCCACTGGAAAAGGGGCTTTGGCCTCCACTTTTTTTTGCAGACGCCTCTATAAATTGCTTAGCAGATGCTTCTGGACCAGGTGATTTACAGAACTAACCAGCACCAGGCAACTTGCAGAGCTGGCAGTTAAGAAATGGTTGGAAATTTGCTCTTGGCAAATATTTAAGCTCAAAATGAACTTTCTTAGTTATTCATGCAAATAAAGCCGTGGCTCTTGAGTGCTGGAAGGGAGTGCACAGTGGGGTGCTCAGCCACCTAAAATTCATTCTCAGTTTTGTCTGCACACAGAACTGTATTGGGTCCCACCTTGCAAAACCCCTTTCTAAGCCGCTCTTCCAGGGAGAAGCAAAATCCCAAATGGTGGTCACTCCCTCCCTTACCTTGTGACAGAACTGCCCTGCGTCATATAAAACCGTTTATTGATGTGTTCAGATGAGAATCGCATTCGAAAACAGTCACAAACCATGGGGACATTCTGTGAACAAGAAACCAAGAGTCAGAAAGCAGCAGAAGTTAAGGACGTTGGAAACAAAGTCCTGTGCTGCTGGGCCACCTGCACCTCTATTTATCTGAAAGCAAGGCAGCAATGCCAAATTGTACACCCTGAGTGACATGCCAAGGTATTATTCCTACTGAGATCCAAATTCTTGCTCCACAGTATCAGGTATAGATTTGGGATTGAGGACAAGAAGGCTGTAGCCCCTCCGTGCCCTTGGTCTCTCTGCTCCAGGACACATTACGGTGGGAGCATCACAGCGCCAGAGCCCAGCTGTACCCAAGCCTTGGGCAAAGGCTGGATGCTCCCAAAAGCCCCAGCTCCTCACAAAGAGGTGGCACTCCTGAATGCTACCTGCAGTTTAGCCTGCTCCTTCTCCTTTGGGAAAAACCCACTCTGAGGTTCACCTTGAAGGAGGAAGAGCAAAATTCCTGGCATTTCCTAAAGTTTCAAGTTCAGCATAGGGGTAGTAGAAAGGATGATTTCCGTGGACCTTCAGGAGAGGATGAGGACCTACTGCAGAAGGCAGGGAACTGCCACTCCCACAATCACAGTGGGACATGTCTCGGCATGATCATGGACTTGGAAATCTCTGCCATTTCCTAAGAGCTTTAATGGCTTAGACTTAGAGTTTTTAATGAAAATTAAGCCACACGTGATGCAAGATGGAGAAATCTTTGACAGGGAGCACCCAACGCTGCCTCTTTTATAATATCTGTGAGCTAGAAGTGCACAGCCCTCCAATTAATGCCTGAGCCTCTGCCATCAGCTGGGCTTTGGCTGGATCCACTTGAAAAATGTTGAATTCAACAAAAGCTCCCTAGCTCTTCCTTTCTGGCTTTGGATGTTATCAGACATCCTTGTCCCGCGGTTGCGAGATCAAAAAGTAGTAATCGTTGAAAAGGCTGTTCCCGTTGTGATCTACTCCCTGGTTGTGACCTAGCACCTGGGCTGCTCTTTGGAATAAAAAGTTATTTTGGGGCATTCTGGAGTAACTATGCAGAAGATTCTTTTTTAAAAAAGCAACCTTCAATCCCTAATCTTTAATAAATGGGGAGCATTGCATAAAAGGAGCTTGAAGGAAAGAGGAATATTTTTGCACAAAAGCTACAGTGAAGGTTTTATACAACTTTTGGGGCTTTTTCCGCCTTGTGCTGCTTGTTTTCTGTGCAGAGTAGAATGGGATGGCAGGGAGACCCAAGCCAAAATTTGAGCTGGGATTCAGGCACTTTGGCCTGCTCCAGTGGTTCAGAACAGCTTTCAGACCGAAAGATTCTGCACTACGTCATCTTAGCAGACTTAGGGAAGAAAATGAGCATCTTAGGGTTTACCAATAAGCCATCCTGTCTCAGTCACCTTTGCAGTATGCTTATCATAGAATCATGGAATCCCAGGTTGGAAGGGACCTTGAGGATCATCTGGTCCAACCTTTCTAGGTGAGCACACAGTCCAGACAAGATGGCCCAGCACCCTGTCCAGCTGAGCCTTAAAAGTGTCCAAGGTGGCAGAGTCAATCCCTCCCCTGGCAAGATTATTCCAATGGGTGACTGTTCTCAGGGGGAAAAATTTCCCTCTTGTGTCCAACTGGAATCTTCCCAAGAGCAACTTGTGTCCATTCCCCCTTGTCCTCTCCATGGGACTCCTTGTGAAAAGCGAGTCTCCATCTTCCTTGAGCCACCCTTTAGGTACTGGGACGTGGTGATGAGATCCCCTCAGAGCCTCCTTTTCTCAAGATTGATCTGATCTCAGTGGTGAGGAGGCTGGCTTTCCGTAACTGCTCAGCATGCTTTGGGTAAGGCATCTTTACAAAGCTGAGCTTTCGGTATCGTGGTGGGAATAGCTTCTCCTCTCTAGAGATCACAAAGCCCTGTGTTCTTTAGGCACTGGAGAACCCAGGTATGGAGCTGTATGTTGGGTGCAGGCAGGATTTTTATCTTCAGTTCTGTTCCGTGAGCTTTGCACCTTCACTGAATGGATTTCAAAGCTCCTCTACATGCATGGGAAGAAATTCAGGGATCACATTTTAAACTCAGCATTGCTTTTTCAGGGTGCAAACTGGTTGCTAAATTAGAAACCAGCCCAAGGGCCTATCTCCTAAGGGAAAGAAGGGTCCTGCCCCTTCTGGTCCCATCCCCCCCAGCATCAGGGACTAGCATTTGAGGCAGCCCGGAAGATCCAGGGCAATACGTGGAATTATTGTACTGAAATGGAAATCTCTCCCCAGGCCGAGAGACCAGGCTGCCCCTGCGTGTCAAAGGGGAAGGCATGGGGCCCCGGCTCCGCTTCGGCTTTGACCAACTGGACATCGGGAAGGTTTTTGTTGGATCAGCCCACAGCTACGAGGTGAGCAGTAGGGGTTCTCCATGGTTGGGCTGGATCCCCGTGGCTCCTGCGGTGGCAGTGAGCCTTGTGGACCAGTGGGGATTCTGGCAACTCAGTTGTGGGCAGGGTCTATTTGACATAGTAGTAAAATTTGGGGGGTTTCACAGAATCTGGATGCTTTTGATAGGGTCTGTAAGGTGTATATGTTGTTTGTGAAACCCTAATCCCTGCTTTTTGGCAACCTCCCTTTGAGATCAGCTGGGAGGCTTCATGCAAAAAAACAAACCCCCCCCCCACCCCCCCCAAACCACACCCTTGACCCATAAAAGCAACATTGTGTCAAAAGGATAAGTATTCAGAGGCTTTTATTTCAGTCCTAGATGCAATGTACCTGGGTGCTCTGGCTGTTAAAAAGTAGCTGGAATAAGTTGAATGTGTTTGAACTCGGGTCCATTGCAAAGGCTTTTTTGGTGAAGTGCATCCTACTGATTCCTGGGAGGTGGCGGAAAGCCCTCCGGCCTCCTGGCTTGGGGCTGTCTCTAGCAAAGAAACTGGGAATGCTTCCCCTTGCCAACCAGTCTCTCCGCCACCCTTCAGACTTGGTGCGTCTCTGGCTCTATAAAGAGCAAAGCATTTCTTGAAAGGAAGCAAAGGAACTTTCTACATATTTGCCTCCCCCCCAATGGTGTCAAGTCTTCTGCAAAAAAAAAAATAAATAAGGTAGAGCAAAGGGAAAGAGGTAGAAAATGAGGCAATACATCATGCCAGACACTTTCAAATGCTTGACTGTGGCAGGGAAGGACACATTAAGGTGTTTTCTTACCAAAATATTGTGCGCTCTGTGCATTTTTAATGCTGCTACTATATTGATTCTCGCTATATCAATTTATTATTTTCATTAGTTGAGAAAATGTTATTCACATTTTCAGCAGATGATGCTGTTAGTGCTGTTAGTGCTGTCCTAAGCAGCCAAAGAGGAGGTAAACCTCAGCTCGGTGTAGGATCCCCAAGTGCCTTACACCTACAACTTAAGTGTAAAGCACGTGGGGGGAGGGAGGAGTTTTCAGGTTACCATTGCAGAGTTTGAACACGTGAATTAATATTTTCAACAGCAGCTGCAAAACTAAAATATAAGGCAAGGCACATCTCTGCTGCTGTCTGGGTTTGGTTTTTTTCTGACAGGTTTTACAAGGACAAAAATTAGGGAAAAGAAATCCAAAGCGGGTAGATAAATCTGTGTAAATGGCGGGGTTTTGATGGGCAACTTTACAGCTTTGCTTTGGGCAGGTTGGTTGGTGGCTGACAGCGTGCTGGTACTCACAGGCAGATGTGAGCGTTCCTCGCCCGACACGAAATGAGCTGAATCTCAACTGCGGGGTCGTGGCACTGGTTTGAGGCAGTAGATCTCTCGAATGTTCAACAAGACACGGCTTGGTTCTAAATTTGCAGTTCATTCCAGTAATGGTAAAATCTTAGGTGTGGTGGCTGTGAATATTTAGGAAAGAGAAATTCTTTGGAATAGATGGAGCTGCTGTGCACCTCACGCTCCTCCTTTCCCAAGGAACAGAAGTTATATTCGGCAGCAGAGGTGGGGAGCACTTCTGAAGGTGGTTCCGGTGCTGTCCTGAGGCGCCTTCTACGTGCAATAAACGTGCTGGAAGCTGAATGCATTCTGCCCTTGGCAGGATCAGGCTCACCTGGAGCAGAAGCAGTTGCCTGGTGATTCACAAGTAACGCTGCGACCACCCTTTGTTGCTCTTAGGGACGGGTCCAAATCAAGCTGGTGACGCCGAGCAGGGCCTCTGCACGGCAAGCCAAAGTGTCAGTGTGATAAACCCAGAGGGACTGTTTGTATGAAGTTATCACTGCTTTGCATGAAAAAACCCAAAGGCAGAACTTGTCCTGTTGTATTTTCTTTGTCTGCCAAGCAGCAGTAGCAGACAGCATCTTCTGCCTTTTGCAGATGTTAATTGTTTAATCAAAAAACAAATCAGCCTTCTGTAAGGAAGGAGGATTCCTGATGTTTTTTGCATTTTGTTTTCTTGCCACTGCAGGTGATCCTGTTTAACAAAGGAGCCATCGATGCTGTCTTCAACTTGGTCCCTCCAGCTACAGCTCTGGGCTCCTGCTTCACCTTTCTCCCCCAGGAAGGCATCATTTTGCCGGACGGGCTCCAAGTCATCCAGATCTCCTTCAGTTCCACCATCCTGGGGCAGTTCACAGAAGAATTCAGGTTCAGTGTGGACGGATCCCCCGAGCCTGTGACTCTGACTATCGGGTGAGGAGGGTTATAGGAACTTGGTGGGCCCATCTGTAGTTATCTCTGGGTAATCATCTCCCACTTCCTCTTGGGAAGATTCCAACTGGACATGAGAGAGAAATTTTTCCCCATGAGAACAGTCAACCATTGGAATAATCTCCCCAGGGGAGGGGTTGACTCTGCCACCTTGGACACTTTTAAGGCTCAGCTGGACAGGGTGCTGGGCCATCTTGTCTGGACTGTGCTCTAACCTAGAAAGGTTGGGCCAGATGATCCTTGAGGTCCCTTCCAACCTGGGATTCTATGATGCCTGCTGCCCCGTTTAGGTACCCAGGAGCTGGAGTGACTCCTTTTGACAGGTAGCTCATTCCCCCTTGGGCCATGGCAGACAGTGTGATGGTATCTGCTTTGGGCAGTAGATGATCTGGGATGTCCCACCTGGACACACAGCAAGGCCAACAGGGTTTTGGAGATGGGCCAGTCTGGATGATTCTGTAGCCAGAAGCAGTGTTTTTAAAATCCTCTGTTAGTAATCCATACGAGATGGGTAGCAGCAGCCTCAACGTCATCTCATGCTAATGCTTTGGGACAAGCTGTCTTCCTGGCTCTCACGCAGCGATTGCTACGCTACCTCCTTTCTGCAGCCAGAAAAGTGCTGATGCGGGAGATGGGGAGCTCTGCAGCAAGTACTGTCACAAGGACTTGGGCATCATCCCATGGGCTGGTGCCATTGCAAAAGATAATCCTCACCAAGCAAAGGGGAGAAGGGGCGGGGGGGAAAAACCTAAGCTGATGATGGAAGAGGCAAAGCTCACTTCTCCAGACCATAGCAGCATGCAAAAACTTGTCCCAGGTAGTCTTAGGGCTTGTGGGATAATGTGGTGTGGGCAGGAGGGCCGATGCTGGAGCTGTAGGGCTGGCTGTGCCTCCTCGGCAGCCACCCTCCCAGGCTGCTGCTAGGTAGCAAAGAAATTAAAGGAATCCGCAGCTGATTTTTACCAATAAGGTAAGGGAGATGGCTAAAGAAGAACAACAAGGTTATTACTTTGCAAGGGAAGAGCGGTGAGTAGGTCTGTTGACCTCAGTAGAGAAACAATTACGTTGCCTTTGTGTTTGGAGGGAAAGTGCTGCTTTTTTTGGAAATCAAGAGGGAACATTTCACAATCGAATAATTTATTCTCTTGTGCCACTCCCCCATATTGGTCATGGGATGTTATTGCATAAGCAGCTTTCTCCTTGAGCAAGGGCAGGTTTTGCTTGTAAAGATGCGCTTACCGCAGGTAGGATACAGTACTGCTTTGGGTAGGGCCCGCTGCCTCTGCGCCTTGCTCACGGGCTTCCAGTCAGTGGGATAGCTGTCTCTTTGCTTCTGACAACCAAACGAAGTCATCCTTTTTTTTTCCCCACTGATGCCCTGGCTCCCAGTGCCCAGCGCGCCGTCCCCTTCCCTGTGGCCACTCTCTGCCCTGTGCTGCCAGCACCACCCTGGGCTTGGTGCAGAGCTTGTATCTCAGTGAGAGAGGATTGCTGATCTTTTTAAATTTATTTCTTCCCCATCCTTGTACTCTTCCTTCCTTGGATGGTGGCTGCTATGCAGCCCATCTGATGGTACCCCAGCATCCCTACCTGCTCCCATACAGCTGTCCCTCAGCAGTAGTTCCCATTGCAGTCCCTGAGATGGTATCTGTCTCCTTGGTTTGTCTTGCCTTTTTCAAGGATTCCTGTCCAGCCCTTATCTTTCCGTCTCCCCACAATTCATAGAATCATAGAATCGTTGAGGTTGGCAAAGCCCTTTAAGCTCACCAAGCCCAGCCATTCCCCTAATCCTGCCATCCCACCACTAAACCCTGGCCCTAAGCACCTCCTCTGCCCGGCTTTTAAATCCCCCCAGGGATGGGGACTCGACCCCTTCCCTGGACAGCCCCTTCCAGTGCCTGACAGCCCTTGCGGGGAAGGAATTTTTTCCCATGTCCAACCTAAACCTGCCCTGGCACAACCTGAGGCCGTTTCCCCTTGTCCCATCGCCCGTTCCCTGGGAGCAGAGACCAACACCAATTCAAGCTGTTTGTTTCCAAATGCCTTTGAGATGTCCACCCACCAGGTCCAGCTGAGCATCCCTCTTCGGGAGGTTTCTGACCACTGGATTTAGTCCTCCATGGAGGAAGAAATCCCAGTTCTTTTGAATGGAGGCAAGCTGGTGGGACACTGGGCCACAAAGGAAGGAATGGGGATGCGTGTTCAAGTGATTCCTCTCCCACCTTGTGTTACCCTTCCTGCTCTGCAAGGACCTTGATCTCCCTTCACAGATGCACTATTTAATGCTACTGTAAAACACGGGTGTTGCCAAAACCACTGCCTTTCCCCCCATTTTCTTGCAAGCTGTGCTGTTATCGGCTGCGGTGCACAGAGCTCTGGGCTGGCTCCTTGCCTGAGCCTTCTGGGCAGTCATTCAGGTTTGAGTGACTTGAGCACAGATACGGCGTGCTCAGCAGAAACGGCAGGCAGTTCCCCACTCACCTGGCAAGGCTCATCCTTGGCAGTTGCCCAGTGTGATCCCCGGTTGTGGTTGGTTTGGAGGTAGTTTTCCATCGTTTCCTGGCAAGTGCTATGAGGGAAAGCATGTCTGCTCCCTTTGCTCCGTCCAGAGTAAGCTGTTAGGGCTTGGGAGGTTAGGTCTGGCTGCGTGAGGTCCTTGGAGAGGGAACTTCAGGGATTTACTATCTGTCTTATTCTCAGGAGCTGATTCAGCTCCAAGAATCGAGAATTAACATTGGCCTGAAACTTATGGAAGTCAGGTTTTGAGTGCTTTTTGACTGTGCAATCAGAAGACACCCAGACCATGGGTGATTATTCTTTACTTGCAAACCAACCTTATGAGGCCCTGAACGCGTGTTTCTTTAGTGTTTAGAAAGGGATGCTGGAAAAGGGAAACCGTGGATGAACACAGGTCCCTCCTGTGGGGTGCTGGGCTCTGTTTGCATGCAGACCAGACCCAGTGGCAGTCCTGCAAAAAAAAACCCTAGAAGGCACCATTCACTGTGGTCCTTGACTTTTTTTTTTTTTAAACTAAGAGGCAGAGCTGGCATTGATTGGCATCAACCATGAAATAAATTAATGACTGTTGTGGAGTTCCAAGTGCTGATTTCAGTGGCTGTTGGTGAGCTTTGGAGTTTGGAGCCTATCTGCTGAATTTGAGGATGGGCGAGGTGAGGTGGTGGGTTCAGGACACCATGCCCCAACAAGACGTGTGTTGCTCTTAGATGTGTGGGCTGGTACGCTGGTGCAAGCTGATACTTTCCTCCAAGATTCAACTGTCTGTTGCATAGAACTCTTGCTGCTCTTCTGAATGGATGTTTGGGGCTCCCCTGGGTTCATGCCTCAAAATCCTGTATGCATAATGATTGTGTGGATGAAGATCATCTTAGATATTGCCATGCTCCATGGAAGCACCAGTTCTAGCTAAGAAATACTGAAGTAGGGAACCTGTGGCTGACGACTTTGCTTTGGCTGCCTCCTGTCCATGTGGACGCTGTGCCATCACCCACAAGGTGATGGGTTGGTTTGAAACCCACGGTGCTTCTGAGACCAGCTTTTATCCAGCCGAGCGGTAATGAAAGCTGAATGCTTTGCAATTCTCTTTAACCAAGCCAATGCCTCCTCTGCCTGGTTTTTGTCTTCACAGGGGCTGTGTCATTGGGCCGACTTTTCATTTCAATGTACCTTCCCTCCACTTCGGCGACGTCTCCTTTGGTGAGTGTGCCCTGGGCTTGGACCGCAGGTCGAGAGATCTGCGTGTTACCAAAACGGAGGACTTTAACAGAAGAGCGTCTGTCACTTGTGTTCCTCCATAGCAGCCTTCAGGGTGCTTAAACCCAGGGCTGCTGGTTGCCTAGGCAGTATTTTGCCATCATGAGATCAAATAGGACCAAAGGAACAGAAAGTCAGTATTTTCTGATGTCCCTCGTAGTCTGTTCAGCCCCAACCTCCCAATCCTTGGCAGCAGAATGACTGTGAATGTCCTTGTCCCAGGTGGGTCCAGGGGACAGGACTGTAGGAGAAGGGAGTTTAAGCCAAGTATTACCCTGTAGCTGCTCTGTAAATGATCCCATTGCAAGGCAACACCTCCATTCACCCACTCCACTTTTAGTGTGAGGGCACCTCATTATCACCTACCAGGTAATACACCCAAGCAATAGCTCTGCGTCAGGCGCTGATGTCCTCAGAGATGTGGGCTCCTTCTCTTTCCCCACCAAAAGCCAAGCTCCTCAGACAGAGCTGGTGCCTGAGCATCCAGAGCATCTCCATTGAAATGCAGATTCTAGTTCTCCCTCTCACAAAAGGCTTTTTACTGAGATGATCTAAAGTTTAAATGTGGAATCAATTGTGGATTGATTGAAGGGCCATTATCATTCTGTGCCGAGGATGCCTCTGCGTTTTCATGCTGTTCATGGACTTTTTAAGAAAACTCATTACCTTTCCTGAGCCGCTTCCTCCCCTCCCTACATCACCACGCTGCCACTTCTTTGTTTCCTTTTGAATACATAAAACAACAAGAAACGCACCAGGCAGAAATATGGTTGTATAATAGCAGATTCATCCTACTTAATCTGATTTCATTAATAAGGCCTTTTCAGCTGAAGGCAGCTATTGTATTTTAGCTTCTCTTAGCTATGCTGCTAACTGTTGTCTGCGTCTGGAGACTTGGGTCTCCTTTGGGATTGCGAAATCTGTTTGTCCTTTTTGCGTACCTCCCACCTCCCTGCTAGAGTAATTTCTTGGGGGTGGGCAGCGGTCACTTGTGGATGGGCACGGAGAAAATATCCCCTGTGCCTGCAGTTGGTTTTCCTACCCAGCTGCATTCAAATAATGCTTGGTCAGGGGGCCGTGGGAGATGTCTCCTTCTTGCAGAGCTGGCCAGCCAATTCAGAGCAGGTTGTGGGCTGATGTCCTGTCTCTGCAGAGCATCCCCACCAGGCGTGGTTGTATCACTGGTGCATAATGGAAAGCTATAGCACCAAAGCTGAAGGGATGTCAACCTTTGCGGGCAGTAATCAAAGCCCACATGCAGCATGGATGCGATGTCCCCATTTAATTAGGTGAGGTGAGACACAGTTCCTGCTAATTTCTCAGCAAGCAGCAGGCGAAGCCGGGCTGTAAACTGTCACATGCTCAGTCTGGTTGCCCCAAAACCGGAGATACCTTACAAATCCTGCCTAGAGAAACTGCATTAGAGTGCTTTGCATCATGCTGTAGTTTCCAATTTCATCCATCCTTTCTTTTACTGTAGTTTCTCCTTGATGGCAATGCTTTTTTATATTGAAAACCATGGGAGCGTTCATGGAGTTAACAGGGAATTGTATGGATTGAATTTTCAGAATAAATGGTCTGTCTGGATGCACGCTCATGAGTGAGAAATAATTGGTGCTGGTTTGGGAAATGTGAGAGAGAAAAAGAGAGTTAAAGAGAGAAAAACTTCTGGTTGGCATTGCCAAGAGTTGGCATTGCCAAGGAAGCAATCTCTGCCATTGGCATAAAAGGGAACTTAAGTGGCGATTAATTCCTCGCTTAGCTTCTCAATTAGCTGTAATTCCAATCAAAAAGAGCTCAACTGCAGGTACAGTGACCACAGGATATTCGCGCCAGAAATCATGGCATGATTGGTGCGTAAATTCGTGTTTGTGTCATTTTCCTAGGCTTTCCTCGAACCTTGTCATGTTGCCTCACTAATACCTCCTTGGTGTCCATGACTTTTAACCTTCGCATTCCTGGGGACGGCTCAGGAGAGCCCAGCGTCACTAGTTTTGTCCAGACATCAGACAACACTCGCCCATACTGGAGAAAGGGAGCCCAAGGTCATATCAAGGCAACTGAATTTACCATAAGACCCTGCAGAGGGACCATCCGCCCCCAGGGATTCCTGGATATCCAGGTATGGGAAGAGTCCGGCCATATGTGCTTCAGCAGGTGGAGCTGAAGCTTCGCTGGTGTACGAGAGGGCTTTAGTGCTGCTAGTGTAACGTAAGATATAGGCGTTAGTTTTAGGCTTTTGTTGGCTGGGTTACTCTGGGACGTTTCTGAAGGAGCACTATTTTGTTTCCAAAATCATAAGCTAAAGGTCTCGTACCGCATAGTCAAGTACCGAAGCGATTCATGTGTTTGAGAGCTGCTTTGATTTAAAGTGGGCAGAGGAAGGATGAGGACAGAAGGTGGCTGTTAAAAAGAGAGAAGTCATTGTATGAAGTGGTTTGCTTTTCTTCCCGGTCTTATTTCTCCTCTCCTGTTGAGCAGAAGGAGCTGTATTCACTGTGGCGATCTCCAAGGGGGACTGAAAAAGCTCTGGCAGCCTTGAACTGGGCAGCATCTGCTGGGCCACGTTTTGCCCTCAGCTTCCCACTGTAGCTCAGAATGAGCTGAACTCATTCTGTTCAAGCCAACAGATTTCCTCTGGATTTCTGCTATTGCAGTCGACATTAAAAATGGGTCCCTTAATTTTAATACAGTGGTGAGCAGAGCATTAGTCTAATTGTGCTTTAATTTAGCTTACATACACCCTGATAACTGCATGGTGTATTTAACAAAGCAGATATTGTCGGAAGACTTTTCTTACTCCCAGAAACTCTGCTCTACACATGGACCAGCAGAAGAATTAGGGCAAAATCCTCAAGAACTGGAGGACACCACCCATGGATGATGGTTTTTGGGTGCGATGAAGTATTTGATGGTCTTCTCTTCCACCAGGTCACCCTGTGTTCCAACACCGTGAAGCGGTACGAGCTGGCACTGGTGGTGGACGTGGATGGTGTTGGCAAGGAGGTGTTGGCCTTGCTTCTCACAGCCAGGTATCAGCGCTTGCCTTGCAGCTTGTCATCTCTCCTCGTGCATCCGCCACCACCTGCACGCAGTTTGCTGGCTCCAGCTCCGAATGAGAAGCGTCGCTTAATGAACTAGTTCTGCCCAGCTTAATATGAGAACAGCAGGGCTTCGAAAGCAGCCTGGGTTGAGAAGCGCCCTCTGCTCAACAGACAGGCATGGCCCTGAGCCTTTTTCTTAAGGGAACCAAAGAATCACAGAATCACAAGGGTTGGAAGGGACCTCGGGAGATCATCTAGTCCAACCCTCCTAAAGCAGGTTCACTTAGAGCATGTTACACAGGACTTCGTCCAGGCGGGCTTTGCATATCTCCAGAGAAGGAGATTCCACAACTCCCCTGGGCAGCCTGTTCCAGGGCTCCATCACCCTCAGAGTAAAGAAGTTTTTCCTCATATACAACTGAAACCTCTTATGTCTCAGTTTGTACCCACTGCCCCTTGTCCTGTTGCTGGACACCACTGCAAAGAGTCTGGCTCCGTCCTTGTGACACCCACCCTTAAGATATTTGTACGTGTTGATGAGATCCCCTCTCAGTCTTCTCTTCTTCAGGCTGAACAAGCCCAACTCTCTCAGCCTTTCCTTATAGGGGACATGCTCCAGTCCCTTTATCATCCTAGTTGCTCTCCTCTGGACTCTCTCTAGGAGTTCCTCGTCTTTCTTGAACTGGGGAGCCCAGAACTGGACACAGTATTCCAGGTGGGGTCTCACCAGGGCAGAGTAGAGGGGAAGGATGACCTCCCTCGACCTGCTGGCCACACTCCTCTTAATGCACCCAAGTAATTTATATTCATTATTGCCTGGTTTTTGGTGCTTGAGGTGTAAAAAATTTCCTCTCCTTCTTCCTGCAAGTGGTGGACCTGTGCTGGGTGGCGACCCAAATGCAACGTTCATTTGGGATGCAGCGAGCAGCCTGCTGGTCCAGTTAATGAAGGCACATGCAAATGGGAAAGGGGCTTATGGCAGGACCAGTGAGGGAAAAATAAAGGCAAGATCTTAATAAGGGCAAAAGCATCCTTGATGTGGAAGGTGAGCTCAGGTTTCTCTGCTTTCCTCTGGTTCTTTGGAGCATTAATGTTCTCAGACTGAAGCCCAAAGTTATTCTTGCTGCAGCCAGATTCAATCCTGTTGTGCCACTGTTGGTGTCAGTTTAATTACAAGAGGGATGCAGTTTCCCTCTCCCTGGCAGCGTCGTCCGTTTGGTGCCTGGGCTGCAATTTTGTAAAATAAGTGCAAATGGGAGCAGACAGTGTATGGACCCGTGGGGGTGAAGGACCAAGGTAGCTATGGCAATGGGGTGATCAGCCGCCGCATAAGGTGGGTGCTGGCTTGTGCCCTCCATCGCCGGGACGAATGGCTGAGTTTTCAGGTGGTGCAACAGCGGTGTGGGAGAGGAGGGAGTGTTGTTTTTAGTGAGACACTGGAGTTTTGTGTTCCCTGAGCCAAGGCTCAGGTGAGCACTGGTCCTCGGTGGGAAGGCTCCCCCAGAGCTCACGCCGTGCTGGGGCCATTGGGAGGGTCCTTGCAGGCTTCCTGGGCAAAGGAGCCCATCAGACAGCTCGGGGACAGGGCACCGTGCTCTGCCTGGGCACTTGGCAGCCTCTGCGATGCTGAGGCTCAGGGTTTGCCCTTCCTTTACAAGAGATTGGTGAATAAAAGTGAATAAAAAGAAGGTAAAGGCGATTTATTGCTCTAGGGGTGTTAAATGTCTCTGGCAGTGACAAACGTGTTATGCTCCATTGCGTGCTCTTCAGGGAGTAAACAAATTCCCCGTTTGCTCGGTATCTCTAATTCCCTTCTGGTCATCTCTTTGCCTAGATGCGTAGTTCCTCCGCTGCAAGTGCTCAACCCCATTGTGACGTTTGGACGGTGCTTTCTAAAATTCCCCTGTCAGCAGAACCTAACCCTTGTGAACGACAGCGATCTTCCAGGCTGCTACGGGCTTCTTCCTCAGGTTTGCCATCGCATCTGCCTCCTACTCTCCAATGTTACCGAGCGGTTTATTAGAGAAGAAAGGGGCTTGGGTAAGACCTTGCTGGTTTATATTCAGGAATGTTCCTATTCTCAGCTGAAGGTTTCCTGAGACTAGGAACCTACCTGAATATAAACTTCAGGAAGCAGTTTAATCTCTTTAGGAAGGAGTTTATATTGTAGTCTTTGGGATGCTTTCATGCAGGCAGTTCATGAAAAGCTGCTGCAAGGAGGCTGTCAGCACAGGAGTGTGTGTTTGTGGATGCAGCAGCTTTTGGACCTCTGAGGATACTAAGCCCAAGTCTTGCTACCTTGTTGTGCCTTTCTGCTTTCTCCTATGGAGTTTTTTTTTCAAATGCATTAATTGCTGTTGCAGTAGATATCAAGAAGTTCAATGCTTCTTCAGAGGTCACTCTGAAGTTGGGTTTGATCCTGTCCCTTACAGGAACACAAAGAGGACGCTGCTGTGTGGTACTCCAGCCCTGTGCCGCGTGGGATCATCCAGCCTCGCAGCTCAGTGGACGTCCCACTTACCCTGGAAGCCCAGGTGACAGGCGAGCAGGACACCGTGGCTCACATTGCGGTGTTTGGGAGCGAAGGATCCCCACTGGTGAGTGCTAGAGCGCCTGTGTCTTTGTGCAACTCGTCTTGGTGAGGCGTAAAGTGCACAGGCAGGGTTGCTCATTCCAGGGATCCATTCTGGGATGACTGGTGTGGATGAGGAAAGAGATTCAGGGCATAAGCAACAGCTAATGCCTAGAGAAGAGGCAAGATGGTATCCTCTTAGGCAGGTGATGATCTGGCACAGCATTTAATTACGGATATGTGGGGTGGGATAACAAGCCCAGTCTGAAACCCAACACCATCCTCTGGTCTCATCCTCTGCTGCGTTATTAGATCAACAGCAACTGCTGCTTCGTGAGGATTTTTGTTAAGGAGGACACAGGGACGTCCTCAACTCCTGCTAAAGCAAGTGCTCTGTAGGAAACAGTGTTGGAAATCAGGCCCATCACGTCTGAGAAATATTAGCCATATCTCTCTGCGTAGAGCCCAGACCAAAGACACATTGGTATCCACACCCCTTGCATCGGGAGCACAGAGACCTTTTTTTTCCTACCAAGCTTGGAAATGGATGATGCAGAGCCAAACTGGCTTGGAGCGTCAATTTGCTCGAGGGGAGGAGGCCTCTGCCCGGTGGAAAAGGGCCTGGGGGGGTTGGTCACCAGGGGGCTGGATAGGAGCCAGCAGTGTGCCCAGGTGGCCAAGAGGGCCAGCAGCACCCTGGCTTGTATCAGGACTGGTGTGGCCAGCAGGAGCAGAGCAGTGACCGTGCCCCTGTGCTGGGCACTGGTGAGGCCGCCCCTGGAATGCTGGGTTCAGGGTTGTGCCCCTGACTCCCAGAAGGACATGGAGGGGCTGGAGCGTGTCCAGAGAAGGGCAAGGAAGGTGGGGAGGGGTCTGGAGCCCCAGGCTGCTGGGGAGCGTCTGGGGGAGCTGTGGGTGTTGAGCCTGGAGAAAAGGAGGCTGAGGGGAGACCTTATCGCTGCCTACAACTGCCTGACAGGAGGGGGGAGCTGGGGCGGTCGGTCTCTGCTCCCAGGGAACGGGCGATGGGATGAGGGGAAATGGCCTCAAGTTGTGCCAGGGCAGGTTTAGGTTGGACATTGGGAAAAATTCCTTCCCCGCAAGGGCTGTCAGGCACTGGAAGGGGCTGCCCAGGGAAGGGGTTGAGTCCCCATCCCTGGGGGGATTTAAAAGCCGGGCAGAGGAGGTGCTTAGGGCCAGGGTTTAGTGGTGGGATGGCAGGGTTAGGGGAGCGGTTGGGCTCAATGATCTTAAAGGGCTTTTCCAACCCAAACGATTCTGTGGTTCTGTGATTTTATGATTCCTTGGACTAAAGCCTCCTAAAAGACATTGTTTGAATTCAGGCACGCAGAATAGCAGAGAGGACAACAAAATGCAGGCAAGATAACGTTGTTTGTAGTGTCCTGGCTTCATCTGGCTGAAATCTAGAACAAATTTAGTTAATTAAACTTTAATTTAAAATGATGTTAACTTTTGAAGTAGCTGTTTTAAAATGTCTTGTCATCTCTCTGAGCATAAAAGAGGATGTCAGAGGATTGCTGGGAACCTTAAGCTTTCTGTAACAGAAAGGAAGGCTGACATTTTGAAAGCAGTCAAAGGGATTTAAACTTTCATTAAAATGAATGGAAACGATGCTGCTAAATCCCCTGGATGCCACTGAATATCTCAACCCAGGTCTTTGTGGATGTGTACGTAAACCCGTCAACAGGCAGGCCAGGCTTTGCAGGGAAGTCCAAAGTTTGACAAAAAGAGTTGCTCACAAATACAAGGCGTGCTGCTGTTAAAATAGGAGGGTTTCTCCCCTCTGGAATAGAATCATAGAATGTTTCAAGTTGGAAGGGACCTTTAAAGGTCACCCAGTCCAACCCCCCTGCAAGGAGCAGGGACACCTTTAACCAGATCAGGTTGCTCACAGCCCTGTCCAACCTGGCCTTGAGTGTTCCCAGGGATGGGACCTCCACCACCTCTCTGGGCAACCTGTGCCAGGGTTTCATCACCCTCATTGTAAAGAATTTCTTCCTGATATCCAGTCTGAATCTCCTCTCTTTTAGTTTAAAGCCATTACCCCTTGTCCTGTCACAGCCGGCCCTGCTAAAAAGTCTGTCCCCATCTTTCGTATGGGTCTTAGGTTATGCCATCTGGTATCAATACCAAGGCTTTACGGAGTCAGGTGAAGCATCATAGAGATCTTTCACCCGGGTTGTGCAGGGTCCCTCCATGGGTCTGTTGCCTGGTATTTTGTTTGCCAGTGACCACGTGCCAGACTCAGTGTATGTAATCTCCTGCATTAAGGAGCTGGCAACACCCAACCCTGGGGTTACCGGTGGCGAGGCAGCCTTGTGTGCTGCAGGTAGGGGATTTGGGCTGCTATCTGAATAAGTGGTCGCTCAAACCACAGCTGTCTGCTGGGGACAGATGCTCTTCATTCCTAAATCATCAAATGTGACATTACGTACCCATTGACAAAGCAGGCGCTGCTGCTGGGGGAAGAGGGGGTGTATGTGTGGCAACGTTACTGATGGCAAAGTTGCCATCTCCTTTTACTGTCTTTCCCCATGTGTCGCATTGCCTGTAACGCTGCCGAATGGGGTTTTCCTTGGCCCTTTTAAGACAAATGTAGATTAAGTGTATTTTTGGCGAGGATATATTGCGTTGGTACCCACTCTAACGGAAGCCAGCGAGCCTGGGCATCCCCCAGATGTTATCCTGCCCATCTCCAAAGGGTTCTGCCCTGCCTTTGCTGCTTCCGTGCTGCTGTCACCTGGAGGCAAAGCCAACTGGTGAGGCAGAGCTCTTCCCTCCAGCTCCTTCCCAGGAGCTTTGGGCAGCATCACCCAGACTGCAGCTCTCCATGCCTCTCTTCTCCTGGAGGGATAGAAGATCCACGATCATGTATGGCTTCACAGAATGGCAGGGGTTGGAAGGGCCAACCCCCCTGCTCAAGCAGGCTCACCCAGAGCAGGGTGCACAGCACATCATCCAGGTGGGGTTTGAATATCTCCAGAGAAGGAGACTTCACAACTCCCCTGGTCAGCCTGTTCCAGGGCTTGGTCACCCTCAAAGTCAAGAAGTTCTTCCTCCCATTCAACTGGAACCTCTTCTGCTTCAGTTTGTGCCCATTGCCCCTTGTCCTGGTGCTGGGCACCACTGAGAAGAGTCTGCTCCGTCCTCGTGACACCCACGTATTTGTACGTGTTGATGAGATCCCCTCTCAGCCTTCTCTTCTCCAGGCTAAACAAGCCCAGCTCCCTCAGCCTTTCCTCATAGGGGAGATGCTCCAGTCCCCTCGTCATCTTTGTTGCCCTCCTCAGGACTCTCTCCAGTAGTTCCTCATCCTTCTTGAACTGGGGAGCCCAGAACTGGACGCAGTTCCTTATTTTTGAGGTACCAGCCTTGGTACATGATTTTTGGATCTTCCTTGCATGCGGTAGCATCCTGTCAAGGGATGAGCATTCCTGGATGCTGCTCCTTCTGGCTGAGTTGGGCTAGTGATTCCGACAGCTGCCAATGCCATTTCTTTGAGTCAGATATCATTAAAGGTTTTACATCACGGAGGCTGGTTTCTTCTGTGGTTAAATCATACTCCCTGCCCTCTAGTGAATCATACAGCAGCTCGTCAGTGTTGGGACTTAGATGTGTTCAGATCCTGTTTAAGAGAGTTGGGGTGTTTGGAACCAGTGAAATCCAGCCAGAGCAGATAAATTCTCATTGTTTTTAGGGATGTGAGAAGGTGGTTTAGCAAAGGGATCCGCATTCTTCCTCCAATAGCCTGTGCCAGAGCAAGAGCAAAACTTCTGGGTCAAAAACTTCTGACTGTCAAAAGAAAAAAAAAAAACCTGCTTGAATGATGTAATTAATAATTAATGGCTGTTATTCCTGTAATACTGGGAGTACACATATGCAAAAATCAGAGACAGCTCACTAACGTGATCTCTACTCCAAAGAGCTCATTTTACTGCTGCCTTGTGCTGGTTTTCACAAGTGTAGCTTTGGGAATGTTAAAGAAGTTACTGTCCAAGCGTGGCTGTGCGGCAGGGGAGGTCAGGGAAGGGTGGCTTTGGGGCAAGACGGAGCAGTAAAAGGAGCAGGAGCAGGCAGAGGTAACGGGGGTGGGGGGGTGTGAGAAAGCAGGTGGAGGAAATTGGGTTTCTTTCTTGTGCCTTTCAGGTGGGGTCACTCTAGGTCCCACACTTGCTCTGGGCCACCTGTGTCAGTGTTAAAACACTGAAAACCTCAAACAGCTGTAATATCCCCCAGCCTAGGAGTCCCCTTAGAGCTGTCTCATCTTTTTAAACTTCCCCTGTTTTGTTTTGGGTTGGGTTTTTTTTTTTGATCTTTCCTACCTCCTTCCTGGAGCAGAAAATCCATTTAGTGAGTGTTGGAGAAGGACCAGTTGTCTATGTGCATCCAAGTAAGATAAACTTCGGCAGTATCCAAGTTCTACAAGATGCTTGCAGAACTCTCCACCTCTCCAATCAGACTGTCATCCCTGCGACCTTCTGGGCAGAGATGGTAAGTAGCTGTGGGGCTGGTTTCCAACAGAAATGACTGTGACTTGATTTTTTTTTTTTTTTTTATATATATATGCAGCATTTCCATATCACTATCTAAGAAAGCAAGATATTCCATCCCAGTGCAGCAAGAGGGGCTGGGCTCTGGGGGCAATTTTAGCTGGGGGACCCCTCATTAAAATAGAGAATTTGCATAGAAGTTTGAGCAGAAATTAGTCTGGATGGTTTTTACAGGTTCTCCCTTTATTTTGTGGAAGATATTTAGCTCTGAGAGTCACAGGTTTGGAGCTCTGAGATCAAGAGAACCCTGTGGCCCTTTGCTCCTGAAAGGGCATGAGTTTCCCTGCGGTTTCCCTGTTACGTCTGCATCTGCTTTGCCTGAAATTCCTGTTAACGCCAGAGACAAGGGCGTGAGGTCTGTCCTCAAACTGCTTATGGTGACGTGAGTTTCACATCTGCTTCACATCTGGGGCTCAAACCGGCTGGGTTGTTGCACAAAAAATATACTGGTAAGGGTCGTGTACCTGTGGAGTCTGTGAACTCCATAGGATTGCAGAGCATCTTTGGAGACCAGCTGCAGAAAAAGACTATTTAATTCATGGAGAGCGCATGGCGTGAGAAGCGGCGTAGCAGGAGGGAGCTTGGCTGCTTCCCTGGCAAGGGGAGCAGGGATGGTGCAGCCGGGAAGGGCTTGCGTGCTGATGCTGGGCTGGGACGCCCTTCCTGCTAGAGGGGGGCATCGGGGCAGGAAAACAGGGTTTGGAGGAAGTTTGTGCTTCTCTGTGCTAGGTGGGTTGAACTTCTGGGGCTGGTTCACCCAGGTTGAACTTCCTTCTTGTTGCTTTTCCGGCTGTTTCGCTCCAGTTGCTGTCCCCAGGAGGATAAATGTAACCACAAAGCAGGACAGCTTTCTTTGACTCCACAATAAAAATCCGTTTGCCATCTCTGTAGAGAGCAAGCCACCTCAGATGGCTGGTACTGGTGTATAAATGATGGGGTTTGCATGCTTGTACCCAAGGGTGACCTGCAGAGCTGTTTCGGTACTGCTGTCCCAGCATAATGCACTCCCCTGGGTAGCTTGCTGGGGTAGATCTGCCTCTCCGCTCCCTCAGTGTCCTAATTCATGGGATTGGGCAATAAATCCTATCCCACTCTACTGCAATCTCTGCAAATATTGTAGCTAATCAATAAATAGAACAATAATACGAGATGGTTCAGGGATGACTTCTTTTCCTGCGGTAAAGATG
This sequence comes from Butorides virescens, assembly GCA_017310255.1. NCBI lineage: Eukaryota > Metazoa > Chordata > Aves > Pelecaniformes > Ardeidae > Butorides > Butorides virescens. The sequence goes on from JADKXX010003688.1 coordinate 39,724, forward strand.
GGCTCTGCTGCTCCGTAGTCCCCACCCCCCAGCTGACTTCACAGGGTTGAGGTACCCCATGGTGAGCATCTCAATTTCTCGGGATAGCTGCTGATGCCATGGCGATGTCCAGGGAACCTGCTCGATCAATGAGGGCTCTTCAGCACCGTGATGCTGAGCCTGGCTGAAGGGAGCTTTGCTGCGGCAGGCGAGATGTGCTCGAGCAATTCCCTTGCCCTCAGCAGCTGCCTGCTTTGGTGATGGTTTGCTGCCTCAGTTGAAGTTTTTGCTCTTTGCTGCTGCCTTAGGCTGCCTGGCGGTTTATTGATGGGAAGAAGAGAGGACCAAATAATTTTGGAGATAAAATTTGAGATGTGTTCGGGCATTAGGGTGAGCTGCACGTGTACACCTGAGAGCCAAACTGGCTCTGGCTGTCCCTTAGCCTAGCTGATGGGTGGCTTGGGCATCCTTCATTCAGCTGTGCTCCTGAACCCAAAGTCTTGTGGTCTCTAAGATGCCGAAGCTGCTGCTTTGATTTCCCGCCTGGAGATTGCTGCAGGACGGCAAGCTGCGATTTCCCTGTCTCCCATTTGATGGCTGATCTCGAAACCCTGACTGTTTGCGGTTGGGCTTATGGATCACGGTCCCCACTTGAAAGAAAGAGCTATCGATTGAAATTTTCACCACAGCGTTGGATCAGCGACGTTACAGCACGCTGACTGGCAGCTCAACAGACTGAACGAGATTAAATTAAGGGGCAGCAACAGGGCAAGGAAAAGGCTGGTGACTCGTTTGAAACGGGAAAGGAAAATGCTGTCATGCAGATGGCCGTGCTGCCACCTTGATGGTGTTCATAACCATCACATGCAAACGGCTGTTCCGGTCAAATCAAGCTTTTCTTCCAGCTTTGTGGGAGGAAAGAGTGTTATCTGAGCAAGCCGAGATGCTTTTTTTTTTTTTTTTTGGTGGATAACTTCAGTTTGGGACAGTGACTTAAGGAATTACCTGGAGTACCCCCCATGCACGGGCTTCCCTGTACCCCTCTTCTCTCTATGGGATGAGTTGCATGGAGCAGCACTGAGCAGCTCTGCTGACAGAAGGAAATAAATAAAAAATCTCCGAAGGTGTGCATTGAGATGGGGCTTTTGGGTTTGAAGAGGAGTGTGGGGACTTCATACCCCAGTCCTCTGTTGGCTTATCCCTGCTTGCCAGGGTATCTGCAGGTCTGTGACCCTTGGGACCAGCCTGTTGTCCCATGCTCATCCACAGAATCCTGTCCCTCTGATGTATTTTTCTTTGTCAGGTTGCTTTTCCAGCTGCCAGGCAGCTTCTGCATCCAGCAAGGGGAGGATTTGCCTTTTTTTGGGGGTAGAAAAGAGGAATAGGTCAATGTGAAGGAGCTGCTGCAGCTTAGCTGGGGGCTGATGCGACCTCCTGAAAAAGGTGGCTGTTTCTCCTCCTTGCGGGTGCTGTCATCTTCTTTTTCCGTTGCCCTAAGATTTTCTTCTGTATTGACAAGTGCAAAAGAGTTGTATTGATCAATGGAAATGTTTGCTCTCCCTGCGGAAAGGCAGAGAGGAAAAAGGATCGTTCCCTACTTGTTCTTTGTCGCTCTGCCTTCACAGGGATCTTTTATTCGGCTACTGGGAACGACATCTCTCAGCATCACGGAAGGCAGCTGCATATCATGCCTGTGTGATCAGGAAAGAAAAGAGAGGCCTGGGGTGTAATTTTTGGTAATGAGTGGCAGCTTTCTTCTGCCTGCATAACCACCGTGCCGGCTCTGCTGCGTGCTGCTGCGGGGAGGCATAGGATGGTCTCCTGGGGCCTCGTAATGAGGGAGCAGAGAGAAAACCTTTCCTGGGGGTTCCTCTTCTCGTGACAGTGCTCTGTGTCCTAATTTGGGGTCCTGGCTGCTTTGACCTGATCCTTGACCTCCCTAATCCAGAGCCCCCTGTTCCTGATGGAGCTGCCAGGCTTCCCACAGCGGTCACACAGCCAGAGGCGCTGCCGTCTTCAAGAGATTCTACGGGAGCTGATGTTGCAGAAGAGACAAAGTTTTGTTTATTTGCGGGGGGGAGAAGAAAAAGTTCACTGGAGAAAATCAACTGATTTTCAGGCAGTGTATAAAGGCTCTTGGTCAAACTCGGTGTGAGCAAGGAGAGAACGCGCAGTTCCCATTCCCAGACTTTCTTCTCTCCTCATTAGTGCAGGACTTGTTTAATTTACTAATTTCATTGCTTATTATCTCAAGCTTTTGACGACATTCCCTTTATTAAAGAAATGGCCATATGGAGAGACAGCAAAACAGGGAGATAAACTTAAAAACAGCGCTGATAAAGGGAGGCTGCTTTCGTGATTCTGTTTCTTGTTCTGGCTGATGGGAGATTTTGTTATCGGAGCGAATCGTGCAGGCTGCGGGGAGGGAAGGCTTTGAAGAGTGTGTCGGCAGTGTTTGCAGCTCTCGCCGACTGCTCTCACTGAAGTTGGAGCAGACTTGAATTGGCAAGAGGGTGGTTTTTAAATCTACTCTAAATTACATTTTATTCTTCCCCCCCCCCCCCCCCCCAAGCATCTGAGTAATTAGCCAGCCTGTCAGTGTTTGCTCGTAGCAAGACACAGGCAGTGCTGTGCCCTTCAAATGATATCTGCAATGCTATTTAGAAATAAGCATTAAATTAACTTTCCTGGGTACGGGCAGCATCAGCCCTCAATATGTGGTCTCTTCAAGGTGAGCAGAGCTTTTGAAGATAAGATGCACAGGCTTAACTCTTTCCAGAGCTGTCCCACCAGCGCCTCCTGGTCCTCTAAAAGCTCACCTTTAGACTTAAACCATCGGTTTGGTTTTTAAAAGCTGTGTTTTGCTAATACAGCAGGACCAATTTGCTGAATTCCACCCAGTTTGGTCTTGTCAGAGCTGGACCATGCCTGGAAACTCATGGCATCGGTCATGGACAAGGGGTCAGGAGTATCCAGTCTTGTACTGGTGACCGGTTGTATGAAAACTGGAGGAAGGTGGAAGGCAGAAGGCTGTCCCTCCCAGTGTTGCACCGGCTTAGGTCCAAGCTCTTAAAAATGGGACCAAAGGTTTGGAGGAGAACTTGGAAAAGGTGCCTGAAACCTGGCTACAGGGAAGAGGTTTGGTTTTTTTATCACACCGGGTATCTTATATAAGTTTGTACCCTTTCAAAATTGCTGTATTTCAGTAATTGAAGAAATTACTTTGTTCGTCTAGGGAAACTAAGCTCGTTGTATTGTGCTGCACCCGTTGGCCAACTGAATTAAAGAAGGGTAGAAGTCTTCATGGCAATTATGTTCCTACAAGCAAGAGTGACTCAGCAGAGTGCTTTTCCCCAAGGAAAAGCAGGAGGGGTTTAGTTATTAAATATTGTGCTTGGCAGCAGCCAGCCAAGTCGTGCGCTCAGTCGTGTCCTGACTGGCGGACCCCGATGTGTGGCGGTGGAGCAATGGCTCTGGGCCTCCCATGTGTGGGGAGGGCAGATGGGATCTGGAGTGGTGGACAGGGGACACAGATGGAGACAAGCTTCGTTAGCTCACTCAGTGCTGCTATCAGCTGAACCAAGTGGGACCAATTAGGCTCCATCATCAGTTGCAGTGAGTGCCACACTTGAATTTCTATTTTTTTTTTACTGGTTTTAGAGTCTCTGCCTCTTTCATATAACATCCTCTCGATGGTGCTTTGGGGCAGAGGCTAAACCAAGGTGGTCCCTGTGCTTTTGCCGAGGAGGTGCTGGTGGTTGGTGGGAGCACCCAGCCAGCCTCGTGCTTTGGTCTCCACCTCCTGATGGGGCTCTGGGTGCTTTTGGGCTGGGTTCTGCCACCAGCAGTTTGTGCTGATAAGAAATAAGAACGCAGGGTCCCCCACCTTGGGACTGCTAAAACACCCAAGATGAGGCTCTATGCACAGCTGATGGAGGATGGGGGTTTATTTCCCCTTCACGTGCAGCCTCCATGAGGAGTGGTGGGTCAGGCCCTGAATGCTCTCTTACTGGAGCTATGGCTTGGCACAGTACCAATACATTTTTAATACCGCGTTCTGCTTCATCTCTCACTTGTGCAAGGCCAGAATGACCAGATCACTTTTAATTAACTAGCTTTAAGTAGCTTCAAGAGAACTGAATGTGGTGGCTTCTTGGCTGTCCCTTAGGGCGGCCGTCCATCTCCATCCATCTCTCAGATGCAGGCTGGTTTCCATTATAAGCAAATTTTGTCAGCTCTTAGTTGCAATGGGAATCTGTTCTGGGAGAAGCTAATGATCTCCGCATTGAACTTCTTGATTAAGTGATTGATCCCTACCCCTGCCTCGTACTTGGGGACTCTGATGTCCAATAGTGCAAGCTCCTGCCAGGACAAACCGTCCTTGTCTGTCCAGTTGCATACAGCTGTTGGATCATTTTTCAGAGCATTTGGGGTAAGCAAGTAGCAGGGATGTTACCAGAAGTTAGATCTTGGCCTCTAAAGTGATGGAGTATTTTTAGCATGGTTCTGAGAGATTTCTTGTCTCTGGGCCACAGCCTGGGTAGGTGCAGGCAGAAGCTGACCTAGAAACCTGAGTGAATCTGGCCCAGCAGAGACTTTTGGTCCTGGCAGGTCTCCAGTTCGGTGATGCGCTGTGCTGCCCCTTGGACCCACACCAAAAGCTAACTGAAGGAATGAGGACGTGATGCAAATCACGCTCCTCTGGAGCAGGCTGTTGGCCTGGCAGGGTATGGTGGGTCTGCATTGGGTCACCCTGGGAAATTCAAAGCCTGGCTCCGTCAACACAGCCTATCATTATTTCTCAGTAATAGTTTCTTGGGTACAATTTACTGCCCGGCTTGTTGCCAAGCTTTGATAAATGAGCTTTGTCAGATAGCAGACTTGCAGTTTCACCTCTGGAGCAGAGCTATCAGGTCTCCTTTTCAAGTGAGCTACCCTGTGTCAGCATGAATCAGAGGAAAAGTTGTACATTACTGTCAGTGCAAACCTAACACCCACTGGCTCGGTGTGAACATGTTGGCTGGGTAGCCCTCAGCTGATGGCAGCGCCGTGGATGCCTCTGAGGCTGGTGATCAGCTATGCGTGGGGTGCAGGGACAGCAGAAGAGGGTTGGTGGGTCCGATGCGGTCAGTGAGGTCCATCTTCTCTCGCCTACCTGCCTGGCGTTGTGTGCATTGCTGGCCTTTGAGATGAAAATGAATTTGGTGCTGATTTTTGTGACGGCTTCAGGAGGCTCAGTGACTGTAGGGTAAGCAGATAGAGCTCTGCTGATGGGTTTTGCTTTATTTGCCATCTTCCAGTCTAGCTAAGACACCCCGAGTTCAGTCTGGTTCTTGAGCACTGCTTCTCCTCTGCAACCACGGGGTGTCAGGGGTGCAGAAAACAAAATGATAATTAGCCAGACCTCAAAGGGAAAATAAGAATATTCCCGAACAGAGTATGAGGTCCCAAACCAGAAGAGTGGAGAGCAGGTTGCAGGTAATGATGAATGTGGAAGACGTAGGAGTATAAAAAGCCTGGCTTGGTCCTCATGGAGAAGCAGAGCCCTAGTGTTTAGCCTGTGCTGACTACCTCCATCCCATTCTCATCTTGCTTTTTTTTAAGACTTTCTCTTGCAGCTCTAGAGGACAAATTAAATGGAGCTGAGCTTATTAACTTCGCCAGTGCCTGGAATAACTTGGATGCCTTTGGCATGCTCCATCCTGGGATGCAGGCGTGGAGACCTGACCTGCCCTTCACGTAGGGTGCAGCCAGCCAAAGGAGTTATCGTTGCTGGGGCACCTACACACACTGCCGGGACCCGAATGCTCAGCCTGTTATTGCTTCCCTGGCCTCCAGCTAGTCTTACCCTCGTTAGCAGAGGTCGTTTTGGGGAGTTATTTAAAATGCTTTCCATGACTTTGAAGCGCTGCTTGGTTTTCTGATGCTCTTCTCCCTTGGGCTGGCCGGTGTCCTGTTAAGGCTCGGTGCCGCCAGCCTGACGGGTGGAAACTCAAGCTAACCTCACCTGGATCAGACCCTTGCTTCTTGGATGCTGTCAGGCCTCCAAGCACATCATTGCTTTCTATTTAAAAAAGGAGAAAACCTCTTCTCTTACAATAGTGCAGTGTTTCGGGTGAGTAGGGCCTGTCGCAGGGGTGCAGGTACCACCAACACCATGATGGATGTTTTGAAGTGGTGCATCTCCATCCCCATGCATTTCATGCTGGCCAGGGAGCATTTGCATGCATTTCTGTCTGCTGCAAGCTTGCTCCCTGTGAATGTGGTTTGAGATGGGCCGGGAGTCCAGGGCCCTTATTGCCCCATGCGTAGCGGAAGGTCCATGAGAAACCAGAGGAAGAGAGCGCTTGGGAAGCCAGGGCCATGCCCACAGGGCATGTTTTGCAGCTTTCTTTCTGCTTATTTCTTTACTGCCCTGCTGCTAACACTTATAGCAGGATTTTTCAAAGCCAAGGACAGTGGTGCACCTCGCTGCAGCTGATGATCAGTGGGAACCGAGTGCTTCAGTCCTGCAGGGGCTGTTGAGAAGCACTGCCTAACTCTTGGGAAAGAGGACTTTGTGGTTTTGATCAAGTGGTTTTGCAGCGTTCTCCTACAGGCTCTCAGCAGTATTCCCCTGCCGTGTGGCTGCCGTGGTGGGATTTGAGCAGCCCTGGCTTCATCTGGCCTTGAGCCTTTATGCAAACCCAGCCACCCTTGTCGGGAAGCCGGGAGAGAGAAATTAGCCTCCCTTGGCACGCACTCCAAAAGAGGGACTGGAGTGGGAATAGCCTTCTCTTGAGGATGAGCATCCCTTGGGTTGGGCAGAACTGGGTTAATGAAATGAGTCTCTTAAAGGAGGGTAAAATACAGGTTGTATAAACTCCCGTGGAGTTGCCATTGCCAGACACTGTAGCTTAGATTTAGGAAAATTAAGCCTTTATGGTTTTTACCCTCATGTTTTTTGTCCTTCCTTTTCCTGCACCCCACAAGAGACCAGGCTCCATGGTTTCCATCTGAAGTTACTGTTTGGTTTGTCTTACAGGCTGGCAAATGCTCGCGCTGGAGGATTGAACCCAGTAAAGGAGTAATCCCCCCTGAGACTGAGATGTCTCTGACTGTCGTAGTAAACCTGGATGACACTGAGAAATTCAAGGACGAGGTGAACCTGTTCATCGAGAACAGCCATACCTACGTCATCCCTGTCCAGGCTGTTGGCATCGGCACCACAATTGTCACCGACAGACCCTTTGCTCCAGAGCTCAACTTGGGACCCCACTTCAGGTAGGGTATCTCTCAGCTCCCGCTTCTGACGTGGGCTCAGCAAGGAGGAGTTCCGCTGGTTCTCCCTTCAGTGCTCAAGGTCCTGGCTCTGTCGCACTGAAGCCACAGGAATCGTGACCACCTGAGGAACCTGAATGCACATAAGTCCACGGGACCTGATGAGATGCATCCCAGAGTCCTGAGGGAATTGGCCGATGTAGTCGCCAAGCCACTCTCCATGACATTTGAAAAGTCATGGCAGTCAGGTGAAGTCCCTGGTGACTGGAAGAAGGGCAACGTTGTGCCTATTTTCAAAAAGGGGAGAAAGGAAGACCCTGGGAACTACCGACCTGTCAGCCTCACCTCTGTGCCTGGGAAGATCATGGAGCAGATCCTCCTAGAAGCTATGCTAAAGCACATGGAGGCCAGGGAGATAATTCGAGATAGCCAGCATGGCTTCACCAAGGGCAAGTCCTGCCTGACGAACCTGGTGACTTTCTATGACGGTGTGACGTCAATGGTGGATAAAGGAAAACCAACGGACGTCATCTATCTGGACTTCTGCAAGGCCTTTGACACAGTCCCCCACAACATCCTTCTGTCTAAATTGGAGAGCTATGGATTTGATGGGTGGACTGTTCGGTGGATAAGGAACTGGCTGGATGGTCGCATCCAGAGGGTAGTGGTCAACGGCGCAATGTCCGGATGGAGACCGGTGACGAGTGGTGTCCCTCAGGGGTCCGTACTAGGACCGGTGCTGTTCAACATCTTCATCAATGACTTGGACAGTGAGATCGAGTGTACCCTCAGCAAGTTTGCAGATGACACCAAGCTGAGTGGTGCGGTTGACACACCAGAAGGACGGGATGTCATCCAGAGGGACCTGGACAGGCTGGAGAGGTGGGCCTGTGTAAACCTCATGAGGTTCAACAAGGCCAAGTGCAAGGTCCTGCACCTGGGACGGGGTAACCCCCAGTATCAATACAGGCTGGGGGAAGAAAGGATTGAGAGCAGCCCTGCCGAGAGGGACTTGGGGGTGCTGGTGGATAAAAAGCTGGACATGAGCCGGCAATGTGCCCTGGCAGCCCAGAAGGCCAACCCTACTCTGGGCTGCATCAGGAGGAGCGTGGCCAGCAGGTCGAGGGAGGTAATTCTGCCCCTCTACTCAGCTCTGGTGAGACCTCACCTGGAGTACTGCGTCCAGCTCTGGAGCCCTCAGCACAAGAAGGACATGGAACTGTTGGAGCGGGTCCAGAAGAGGGCTACTAAAATGATCCGAGGGCTGGAGCACCTCTCCTATGAGGACAGGCTGAGAGAGTTGGGGTTGTTCAGTCTAGAGAAAAAGAAGGCTGTGGGGAGACCTGATTGCGGCCTTTCAATACCTAAAGGGGGCCTATAGGAAAGAGGGGGAAAATCTTTTTAGTAGGGCCAGCTGCGTTAGGACAAGGGGTAATGGTTTTAAACTAAATCAGGGTAGGTTTAGGCTAGATATAAGGAAAAAATTCTTTACAATGAGAGTGGTAAACCACTGGAACAGGTTGCCCAGAGAGGTAGTGGAGGCCCCATCCCTGGAAACATTCAAGGCCAGGTTGGATGGGGCTCTGAGCAGCCTGATCTAGTTAGCAGTGTCCCTGCTGACTGCAGGGGGGTTGGACTCGATGACCTCTAGGGGTCCCTTCCAACCCAAAACATTCTATGATTCTATGATTCTATGAATTCCTTTAGAAACATTTTACGGCTATTTGAAAATTGTTAGATACCCTCAAAAGCCAACAAAATGGAAACCAGTTGCTAAATTGTCACTGAATTGCCCTTAGTCCTAATACATTTATTTCCTCACTTGGTCAAATAAAGATTTGGAGGAAAACAGCAGGTCCCGGAAGCCTCTGGCTGAAAAATGCTGCATTACAAGTATGAACATATTTCCCTCTGCGATAACGTTGCTTGCTTTTCTGTTTGCTATGGAATATCATCTCGCAACAGTGGAGAACCTTGGCGGTAGCTTGTTAGCCGCTCCTCGACTAAATTAATGGTGCTGTTTTATTTCCCCCCTGCCTGGGAGCCCTGGAGGAGCAGCAGAATTTGTGAGTCATGGAATCATAGAATGGTTTGGGTTGGAAAGGACCTTAAAGATCACTCAGTTCCAACCCCCCTGCCATGGGCAGGGACACCTTCCACCAGACCAGGTTTCTCAAAGCCCTGTCCAACCTGGCCTTGAACACTTCCATGGATGGGGCATCCACAGCTTCTCTGAGCAACCCATGCCAGTGCCTCACCACCCTCGTAGTTAAGAATTTCTTCCTTATATCTAATCTAAATTTACCCTCTTTTAGTTTAAAGCCATTACCCCTTGTCCTATCACTGCAGTCCCTCTCCAGCTTTCCTGTAGACCCCCTTCAGGTGCTGGAAGGCTCCAGTAAGGTCTCCCTGCAGGCTTCTGTTCTCCAGGCTGAGCAACCCCAACTCTCTCAGCCTTTCTTCATAGGAGAGATGCTCCAGCCCTCAGGTCATCTTTGTGGCCCTCGTCTGGGCTCGCTCTGACAGGTCGATGTCCTTCTTATGTTGGGGGCCCCAGAGCTGAACGCAGTACTTCAGGTGGGGTCTCATGAGGGTGTATTAGAGGGGCAGAATCCCCTCCCTCACCCTGCTGGCCACACTTCTTTTGATGCAGCCCAGGGTACGGTTGGCTTTCTGGGCTGCAAGTGCACATTGCCAGGTCATGTTGAGCTTTTCATCAGCCAACACCCTAGGCTGTCTTCCTCCTCAGGGCTGCTCTCAATCCATTCTCTGCCCATCCTGTATTTGTGCTTGGGATTGCCCCGACCCATGTGCAGGACCTTGCACTTGGCCTTGTTGAACCTCATGAGGTTCACAAGGGCGCACCTCTCAGGCCTGTCAAGGTCCCTCTGGATGGCCTTCCTTCCCTGCAGCACCACACAGCTTGGCGTCGTTGGCAAACTTGCTGACGGTGTGCTCAATCCCACCGTCCCATGTTGCCAACAAAGCTGTTAAACAGCGCTGGTCGCACTATGACCCCTGAGGAATGCCACTCGTCACTAGTCTCCACTTGGATATTGAGTCATTGGCCGCAGCTCTTTTGAGTGTGACCATCCAGCTGATTCTTTATCCACGGAGTGGTCCATCCGTCAAATCCACACGTCTCCAATTCAGAGACAAGAATGTTGAGCAGGCCCTATGTCAACCCTTAGTTCAGTTGTCTTCCGCGGCTCCTCTGCCAGGCTGCTCTTCATTAGATGTACTCACTCTCCTTGCTTCTCCCGCCTGCTCTCCTCACTGTCTCCTCTATCAATGCCACAGCAGCAGCCCAGGGCATGGCCAAGCAAGGGTGGCTGCAAGGCCAGCTCTGAAAGGGAGAGGAGGAGAAGTCTGAGGTTGGGTGGGAGAAATGGAGAGTGCTAATTGAAAGAGCTTAGCTCAGAGGAGGAAATTTGTTGATCCTAATGTGTGTCTGAAACCGGGCACGTCCTTATAAACAGGGGTGGAAAATAAACCGTTTCAAAGTGCCACTTGCCTTGTGTTGGAGACCTGTTGAGGCAAGAGCAATCATCTTGAGGTGCCTGTTTCTTTCCTTGACTGCAAAGAGGGTCCACAGTGCTCCAATACCTAAATTTTTGGTTAGAAAGAGCAGGTTAACCCTACCTTAAGCATTTAGGATAGATTTTAGGGGGTTAAATATGCACCCACAAGCCATCCACATCAGCAGGGACGTTGTATGGAGGTTGGTGTTTGTCCAGCATGTCCTGTGCTCTGTGCAGCCCCAAACTGGCTACACAACACAGGGGACAACGTTAGCAGGGTTCACATTATTGTCCCCTGCTCCTCTTCGCGTCTTCGCCTGCAGGCTCTGTTCAGAGTTGCTGCCATTGCTGCTGGCTGGAGCTGCCGCTGAGGGAGCTGAGGTGGGACCCAGGTGACATCTTGGATGAGGTGGGCTTTCCCAGAGCCACCAATTCTGCATCTACCCAAGAGCTTCGCTAAGCTTTCATCTGTTGCAGTCCACAACATAACCAATTTCACGCTAAGCTTGTACACGTCGCTTTTTAACAGTCCCTTTCAAAGACACGTTTGTTCTATGCTGTCACTTTTGCGCTTGTATTTAGCTGCGCGCAGCAGCCGTGGATTTTGTAAGTGCATATTCTGTACCTCTCAAAAAGACAGTAACTGTTCCAGGACCAATTCATTCCCTGGTCATGCTCATATTTATAGAGGGTAAAATAATTACTCCTGACTAGCCCGTAGTTAGTATTTTTTGCATGAAGGAATCAATTTCCATTGCATATTCAGTTGGTTTTATATCTAGCTTGAGTTATTCATCTCTTCTCATCGCTCTGTTCCCTCGGCAGCTAGGCCTGGTCTTGCTGCTGTGTTCGTATCAGGGAAACTTCTGTTGATCCTGTGTTCTCCCAGTACGTTTATCTTCCTAAAACGCAAACCCAGCTGCGCTGCTCAGGCAAAGAGTGATACGCTGGGGGCGATGAGAGTTGGATGCTCCCTAAGGGATGGGGGGCCGAGGGGAATGACATGGGTGCCAGGGCAGGGACCCCACCAGAGAGGCAAGCGATGCCCAGATCACCAGCTGAGTCCATATACCCTGCAGCAACCCAGTAGCACCTTCAGAAGAAGCCACCCGAGGCAGCAGCCCCCAAGGGGAAGGTGAAATGGCAGTGAACCTGCTTCTCCATCCACTTGCAGCCAGGCCAGGCCAGCTCAGCATCTGCTGCAGCGAGACCTGCAGGAACCATCTCAGAAAAACACTCCAAGTATTAAGCACCAAAGGCTGGTGATGCTCTGTCCGCAGCGACTGAGATGATGATGGTATTCATGAAGCTTTTCCTTACTGTATGCACGCAGACCAGCTGCTGGATGGTGATACACATGGAGAGGACAAGGGGGAATGGACACAAGTTCCTCTTGGGGAGATTCCAGTTGGACACGAGAGGGAAATTTTTCCCCCTGAGAACAGTCACCCATTGGAATAATCTTGCCAGGGGAGGGGTTGACTCTGCTACCTTGGACGCTTTCAAGGCTCAGCTGGACAGGGAGCTGGGCCATCTTGTCTAGACTGTGCTCTTGCCCAGAAAGGTTGGACCAGATGATCCTTGAGGTCCTTTCCAACCTGGGATTCCATGATTCTATGATATGTAGGGACAACTGAGGTCTGGCTCTAGCTTTGAGCTAGGTCAGCCTTTTGGCAGGTGGCTTTATCGCTGAGTGTGCAGTCAGGTAAGGCCATCGGGGCACTGAAGCCGGGTGACCGCTGGGAAATAGCAGCTCCCATACCATTTTCCATCTCTGCTTCTCTTCTAGCCTGGATCCCTGTTATTACCGCTTCAAGATAATGAACAAGGGGCGACGCACCCATCAGCTCTATTGGACAACGGAAGGTTTTGCCCCGTTTCGCCACCGTGATCGCCTTCCTGCTGTTGGTAATGCCAAGGGCAAAGATCCCTCCCAGAGCCCCAAACCTGCCAGTCCTGTGTTTAAGCTTCGACCATTGAGGATGGAGCTGATGCCAGGCAAGACTATGGAGATGATGCTGGAAGGCTCCTCCAGCACCCCCCAGGTGAGGTCCCCCATGAGTGCTGAGCCATCCCCATCAGATCCCCTCCACTGGGACTTCTTCTGCAGCCCCTTGATATTTGCCTGAGAAGACGAGCGAGTCCTTTCAAGAAACTGTTTTAACGCCACCAGTTACCATGGCAGCACCAGTTGCTCTCCTCGCTGGCCACCATCAGTTGCTAAGGCTTTTTCCTGTTTCCATAGCTACCATAAACCCAACAAGATGATACCAAGATACAGGCTGAAGGAAGTCTGGCTGCTTCGGGGGCAAATGGCAGGCTGCAAGGTGCTGGCGTGCTGAGGCAGAAGGGAAGGGCAGAGAAAATAAGTTGCCCTTAGACTAGGAGCACAGGCAGAAAATAAATTAAAAAAATTGCAAAATAATATATCTGGAGGAAGCAGTGAGTGAAACAAAACACCTGTGAAGGGAGGGAATATCTGGGAGCAGCATCATTTTTTTTTCTGTAGATGAACACGGGCAGAGGGCTTGTCTAGCACGGAGTCCTGGAGGAGAAAAACGAACACAGTGTGTCAGCTCTAACGAGTGGAGTGACATTCTCCACGTGGGGAACTGTTCCCAGGGATCATTAGAATTGACAGCTTGATTTTTGTCAATATTTCCATAACAGCTCACCCCAGGCTCTTGGCCAGCCCCGGTGTCCTAAAGGCAGCCAGGTCTCACAGCACCCTTGGGTGGCAGCTACAAGGGACAGATTTTGGCAGGGTCACTGGGTGTTCTCCTCTCTGGACCCTTCTTTCCAGGGTAAATCCAGTTGTGTGGCGAAGCTGCCAGCTAACCCTGGTGCGTGTTCCCTGGCCCCAGGACTGCTGGGAACAGATGTTTAAGTGAATGTGGAATAAATCTGCGTTAAGCTTCTGCTGATGTTAGTGTTTTGAAAGGTGTTTTAATGGGTTGCCTCAGTGGCAGCTTGAAGAAGACTTGATTACTCACCCAGTTGACTGCAGTGGGATCATCCCTATGCAGTTCTGAGCCCAAAAGTTTTGCTGAAGAGGGAAAAAGGTACCAGAAAGGAAATAAAGTGATCAGGACACTGGTGAGGGTGTCTTGCCCAGAAAGCTGAAAGGGGATCTGTGAGCTCAGCTGTTGTCTACCTGGCTCTGGCAGTCAAAGCCAAGACCCTGGGAATGGGCTTTGCTCCTTCCTTGGGTTTTGAGAACTTAATGCTCTCCAGGTTGGTCAGAAGCCCAACTCATAGAATCATAGAATTGTTGAGGTTGGAAAAGCCCTTTAAGCTCACCAAGCCCAACCCTTCCCCTAACCCTGCCATCCCACCACTAAACCCTGGCCCTAAGCACCTCCTCTGCCCGGATTTTAAATACCCCAGGGATGGGGACTCGACCCCTTCCCTGGGCAGCCCCTTCCAGGGCCTGACAGCCCTTGCGGGGCAGGAATGTTTCCCAATGTCCAACCTAAACCTGCTCTGGCACAACTTGAGGCCATTTCCCCTCATCCCATTGCCCGTTCCCTGGGAGCAGAGACCGACCCCCCCAGCTCCCCCCTCCTCTCAGGCAGTTGTAGGCAGCGATAAGGTCTCCCCTCAGCCTCCTTTTCTGCAGACTCCCTGCGTTGCAGGTGCCACACAGATGATTTTGAAGTCCGTAGGCTCCAAGGGGGAGATGGGTTGTGGTGCTGTATGGGAGGGCAGAGTGAGAAATGAAGGGAGGAATTTGGGGAAGTAAAACCACAAGAAATCAGGAAAAAGCCTTGAGGGTAAGAGCACCCAGCTTAAGCAGAGGGCTTTCATGTGAAGTGCAAGACCTCTCTTTCCTGGGGAAGTTTCTTTTAAAACCAGCTCTAGGAGGGCACGGTACGTTCTAGGAACGAAGGATCCCATCTTTACCCGAGGGCAGACTGGCTATTTTGGTTTTTCCCATGGATCTTTTCCACTAAGCTTCCAAGGGGGGGGGTTGCTAACCTTGGCCCTTCTATCCTGTTTCCGTTAATATCTTTTTTTTTTTTTTTTTTTTAAATCAGTTCTTACATCTTTCTGTAAGCATCATTCTTGTCAATGGGGCAAATCAAAGCAATAATCATTTGGGGCAGGGATTACTGCGGTTGTTGGCAGCACATGACCCACGAGTGCCTTTTGCGGATATTAAGGATGTAGCACTATGGATATTTGGGTGTAGAATAAATAGGATGTAGTGTAAGAAGAAAAGAGGGCTATTGAGGAGCCCAGTGACTGTAACTTTGTGGTGGTGGCACGGTCTGTGGCTGGGCAGCTCTGGGTGTTTTCCAGGTGTCCCGCTAGCACCCACGGGGTGACATGTGCCTCTGGCCTGCAGGTAGTGAAGGAGCGGCTGCTGTGCCATGCCATCGTGGGGAGCAAGGCAGGGAAGGCACAGATAATGCAAGTGGATGTCACGTGCGAGTTCATCGCTCCCGTTCTGCAAATGTCCTCCAGAGAAATCACTTTCCGGGTGGAGAAGGTCAGTCTCTGGATTGCATCCTGGTATTTAATAGCGCGGCTGACGACTGAGAGCCTGTGGGGTGTGTGTGCTTGTCTTCCAAGGAGGACGTTAAACAACTTCTCCAAGTCCGCAGGGTTTTGGTTATCGATTTGAGCCAGACCAAGTTCTTGCCATGAACACTGAGATCGTTATTTTGCTCCTCTGGGGCTGGGGATGGTCTCACCAGCTCTATTCAGCCCTTCTTGATGTGAAGACAGAACTGAGCTGCTGAGCCGAGGGCACAGGGTGAGACGTGCAGGACCCACCGGAGCAGCGTGGGCTTTGCCCGCCCTCCTCGGGGGGTGGGAGAGCCGATCGCTGCAGCTGAGCAATGCTAAATCCCTCCTCACCCCTCCCAAGGCGCTTTGAAAAGTAAATGAGGATGTTTTTAGAGTTGAGACTGTTTTGTTTTGTTTTGTTTTTTAACTTCACCAAAGTAAAATTGAGATTACAGCTGCTCTGCCAAGTGGGGATCGTGGCCACTTCTGGAGAGGCACCAGCTTCTGTGCTCAGGATAAAGGGAGGGTTTTGAGGATCCTCCATGGCACGGTGAAGTCTGAACACCGATCCTGTAGGGAAGCTGAGAAGAAACGAGATTGCTGTCAGCTCCTCAGGCTGATGAGGAAAACCAGTCGTCTCTTGCTCTCTTTGCTTTCCCTGCTGGCGGTATGGATGCTAGCTCTTTGCATTTCCCCAAGCCTCACCTCCTTCAAAGGACCTGCAGACATCCTTCAGCTGCAGCGATGATAACACCAGCGCCAAGCAGGTGCCCTTTAGTCCCTGGATCCCGACTCCTGCCTCATCTTTCCCTCTCCCATGAGGTGTCTGAAAAAGAAAAGATATTTCATTTAGTTTCTGTGTTTTCAGGTCTCTCCTCTGGTTCCCAGGCATCCAGAGAAGCACAAAACCCTGTGAGCAGGCAGTTCAGATTTAATTAGAAGCTTGTCAGCTATCCCTCATGTCTGGCTGTGGTCTGCTCGATGCCGCGTGCTCCGATTTTTCGAGTGCTACAACACTGCAGCTGTGTTTGATATCAATACACCCAGAACTAGCTTCCCAAATGCTATCTAGTTGGTCTAAATCCATGCAGGAAGCCCAGAGCAATGCATAAATGGGAAGAAATAGCTTAGGCTGAGCTTAGCTTTGAGGCTATAGACACCTTGTCACCATGGCAGGGTAACAGGAGACAGTTTGCAGCCGGACCGTTGAGGTTTCTAGCTGTCTGTATGTGCACGTAAATGTCCAAAGTTAACCTTAGGCTACTGCAGGGTCTCCATGAGGGACCAAATCCTGCTTGCTTTTCTCCTCTGCTGCACTGTTTTTATGAGGCTACCAGAGCCCCTAAAGTTGTAAGAAATTACTGGATGTGAGTGAAAATCATCTTGTGCTGTCCTGCCTGAGAGAGGATGCAAAACTGGAGACGAACAGCCTGGGTTCACTTTCTGGTTTCAAGCTTGTTCAAGTGGCTGCTGCCTCTCAGGGTCCTGTTCCCTCACCTGTACACGAGACCGTTTCCCTGTCCCCAGGGCATGCTGTGGTTTCTAAACGAGAAAAGCATCTGACATATTAAGAGAAAAACCAGAAGGGGAGAAACTAATGCAAATAGCAAATAGAGATGCATGTGCTTTGGGGGTTGAAAAATTTGAAATGCAGCGGAAGGGGAAAGAGGTCCATGACCGCTTCAGGTTGGTTTTTGTTTTTTGCCTTGTCTCTTGTTCCTGTAGCGACCCAGTGATGTCCTAACTCTTCAGTACAAGCCTCTTGCCTTAAAAAATGTTTCCTCCCTGCCACTCAGCCTTGTCCTGGCCTTAGAGGAACCCTTCTTAATCTGTGGTGTGGACCAGCAGCCCCTCCCTGCAGATGCTCAGGTGAGCAGCCATGGACCTTCCTGCTGGTGGGCTTTGAAGAGGGAGGAGCGCAATGGTGCATTTCTGTTGGGAGGCCCTCTAGTAGAGAAGCTCATTCTTTAGAGTCAGCTGTAGACAGGCCCGAACTAAATCGGATTCAAAACAGGTTGCTGAAGGAAAGGAAATATCTGATTTGGGGAAATATGTCCTGACTCCAAGATGTGAAGAGGGGAGCAGGCAGCTGGGTCTGGGCAAGCCAGGTAGTAAAGATGTCTCCTGGAAGCAATCCCAGCTCTCCAGTAGCCATCCTCAGATAACCTCAAGAGCAGCTTGCTCCCTTCAAGGCCAGCCCTGCTTTCAGGAATGCTGAGAATGCTCCTCCAGCCACTGCCTGGCTCCTGCCCCATTGTCAGTGGAAGGCTTTGGATATGGACTCTGCTAAATGTGTCGCTGTGGGCACGGCCACCACTTCTGTCCTGTGCCAGCAGCTAGTGGCTGCAATGCCATTGGACTTGTGCTGTGAGGATAAAGGAGTTCCCCTAGAATCAGGGCAAAAAGGCCCTGGCTTGCCAGAGTGGTGATTAGGTTATGTATTTAGCATATAGCTTTGTGGGTCCAGAGTTCAGTAGAACAATATTTATTTTCTCTTGTATCGATGCAGAGCATAGAGATGTGAGCCTGAGGTAGAATCATAGAATTGTTGAGGTTGGAAAAGCCCTTTAAGCTCACCAAGCCCAACCCTTCCCTTAACCCTGCCATCCCACCACTAAACCCTGGCCCTAAGCACCTCCTCTGCCTGGCTTTTAAATACCCCCAGGGATGGGGACTCGACCCCTTCCCTGGGCAGCCCCTTCCAGGGCCTGACAGCCCTTGCGGGGCAGGAATTTTTCCCAATGTCCAACCTAAACCTGCCCTGGCACAACTTGAGGCCATTTCCCCTCATCCCATCGCCCGTTCCCTGGGAGCAGAGACCAACCGCCCCAGCTCCCCCCTCCTCTCAGGCAGTTGTAGGCAGCGATAAGGTCTCCCCTCAGCCTCCTCTTCTCCAGGCTCAACACCCACAGCTCCCCTAGACGCTCCCCAGCAGCCTGGGGCTCCACACTTCTCCCCAGCTTTGTTGCTCTCCTCTGGACATGTTCCAGCATAGTCTCAGACAAAAGCGTTGTGGTGCTTGCGGTCAGGTACACATTGTAAATAGACAAGCTGAGAAAGCCATGTTGGGGCCACACATTGAATATTTCCACGTTTCATGCTGTCAGACCTTGGGATTTCATCACACTGGCGATTAATACTCTTCATCTCCTTGCAGCCCATGAAGCTGGAGATAGGGGAGGAACTTCATCTTTCCGTCAGATTTAACCCTGCTTATGAAGAGGATTTGAATATCCGGGTAGCAGAGAAGGTTCTGAAGATACAGTTTCTTGAGCACCCTCATGAGGAGCAGGTCACCGTTCGGGGAGAAGTGTACTTTCCCAATCTCCGTATCCAGACCATGGCCCTGGACTTTGGCTGCATCTTGAACGACACCGAAGATGTGCGTTATGTTGAGATGACCAACTGCAGCCCGCTTCTCGTACAGTACCACTGGTCGTTCCTGGCAGACAGCCACATGTACCAGATGAGGTATGTGCACCTTCACCCTCTCCTTAAAGCTCTTCTCCTTCTTGGCGTCCTGTTTAATGCTTCACAAAGACCAAAGTTGTTTGCCTGACACGTTGGTTTCAACTTTCCCTTGTGGAAATAACACCTACCAGTTGTGGTCAGGCCTAATGCTTAGGGAGTAGGTGATCTTCACCAGTTTGACGCTGGAGAACAGGCAATGTTCTCCAGCCAAGCTGGGACTGTAAGGCAGTACCAATGCTTTTCGTGTAGCCCGTAACCTAGAATCCTGCTTTTTCTCTGGAGCTACAAAGCCATGCTTAGGCACTTGGACAAGCAGATACATAACAAGACCTCTTTTCCTTCCTTGCCAACCCTATTTGTTGTCATCTCATACCAAGAACCTACACAGGCACTGCCACCAGAACGATGTGCTGCGGTCCCAGTCCCTTGCTGCTTTACTGTAGCCCCTGTACTGGTTCCGCTGGGAAGGAAAGCTGGTGTGGAAAGCTGCTTTCTCAGACCTTCGTGGCCTGAGGCAAACACCACCCTGAAGTGAGTTTTCATCTATTAAACTGCAGGTGACGTTCACAAAACAGCTATTTAGCGTTTTACAGCCAAACGGCAGGTTCTCCTGCGGCTTTGGGTACAGCTGTAGATGTTGGCGGGAGGACTCGTCTGAACGTCCCCGGGGAGCAGGACCATCCAGCACTGGTTTGTGGTTTCCAAGCCCAAGAGCAACCTTGCAGGCAGGCTGGAGCACATCTGAAAATCCATTTCTAAGCAGTTCCTCCCTCTGTGGCCTCTCTGCATAGTACCGAAGTCTAGTCTGGGCAGTTTTAATTACAGTCGCAAATGGTTTTTCCATAATGCCTTAGGAAACCGAGCAAAGTTAACCATTGCGCATTGAAGTGCTGCTATTACAAATAACAGACATCATCAATAAACAGTTTTGTTTAGAGAATCGGCATCTAGCTCAGAGGAGACGACCTATTGGGAACTGGAAATTAGCTGTGGTGATGAGGAGGGCTTGGGGGAGAAGACCTGGGTGCTGGGGGAGCCCATTCACAGCTGGGTCTCACTGAGGAAAAAAATCTTTAGTGGGGGCCCTTCTTGATGCACGGTACCTTCAGAACAGACCCTAAAATGCAGAGGAAAGTCTGCAAAAGCAGGTGGAGGGTGGTGGGCAGGGAATGAGGAGCAGGGCTGTAAGCTCTGCGTGGAGGCCCCTGTCATCTCCTGGTGAATTAGATTATGCTTTAATTACAAGCTAAAGGGAAAATCTAATTTTGATGATAGAACAATGCATATATTTTATAATAAGAGAGAAACAAGCACATTACAGTGAAGTCTGTGTGGAATTAATTTCCTCTGGGGCCACTTGTTGGCCGGTTGCCTGTTTATCTTTACTTTTTTTTTTCTTTTTTTTTTTTAGAACCAATTTAGGTTTTTGGAAATGTAAATGCTGAATCAGTTTTCAGCTTTTAATTACCTTGTGTCCACCTAAATTGGCTTTGCTGGACCCGAGCCTGCAGGTGCCCGTTCTTCCAGCGGATGCCGAGTCACCCAACTCTGCCGAGTCGGTAGCAGTTGAGGGTCCTGGGCACCTGGCAGGAGATAGCAGCCTCTGCTCTGAAGGGTTTGGCATCGCCCCTTTGCTGGCTCGTTAGCGCCATGGACGTTATGACAGCTCCCTTTTCTGCTCTGCATGTTAATTAAGCAGTAATGTACTCTCTCCGGGTCCCTCAGCAGACACCATGTGATCCTCTGTGGCAGAGCTGGAAATGAAGACTGTCTCCAAGCTATTAACACCTCAAATTGCTCATTAAGAGCCCGGCAGAAGGGCAGCGTGTCAGATATTATTTTTGGTCCACATTAAGCACTGTTGGTATTCTAAATTATCAGATCAAACTAACTCAGTCTGACATCGAGGGAATCCAAGCATCAGGTCTCATGAAGGTGAGATCAATAGAATTTAAACATCCATACATCTCGCCTTGCTGGAGCCCATCACCAGAGACTCCCAGCATCAATCAGACACATTTCTTCTGGCCAGGAGAGAAAAATGTTGTTTCTTTGCCTGGACAAGACTGTGTGCTTAAATCTTTCATTCTTCTAATTGTTCAACCCATTTTTTCCTTCTTACTCTTCAGTCACTGGTGCCACTTTGAGCAGAGTGATCGTATAAGTAATGCAGTCCAACCGTTGCTGTGTGGTTGGACATGGCCAACTCAAGCCAAGCCATGCCCCTTCTCTGACACTGCTGAGCCATAAATCTCTTGTGGTTACTCCTCTTCTAGACCTGTGTGGTTAGAGACAGGCTGAGAATTAGTCCCACCTCACCCCTTGGACCTTTGGTAGCTCAAAGCTGAGTTAAGCCTTTGTGCCAAGATGTTTTCTGTGGCCTTGGAATAGATCTCTGGAATCAGCCAGCAGGAGATGGTAGATATGGAGCTAAATTCAAATGTTTCATCATGTTTCTTCCGCAAGGATTGGTTTGTCCTCCTTTCCAAGGGCAGTATCTAGCTTTAGGGACAGGGTTTAGTGGTGGGATGGCAGGGTTAGGGTAACGGTTGGGCTTGGTGATCTTAAAGGGCTTTTCCGACCTAAGTGATTCTATTCTATTCTAGTTCCTCAGCTTTGTTTGGGATTCCCATCAAAAGGAAGACATTAAATCCAAAGGATATTCAAGGATTTCCCTAGAGACCTGTGTCAAGGGCTGCCAAGCTTAGCTGTTCTCTGGAGTTTTGTCCTTTCTAAGGATCCCTGCCTTGTCATTTACTTTGAGCATTGCTGTTCCTGTCTCACCTCGTTGTCCCCTTCACGCGAGACGTGTTCCCTCCCTGGGACAGAGCTCACACGTGCTAAGCGGTCTGTGTGCCAGGAGGGATCAGCAGGGAGCTCTGCACCTCCGTGGCATGCATCAAACCCCCTCTGTGCATTGATCTGATGTCTCTGGAGGGTGGGGGCTTCTTGGCTACAAATCCAGTCTAATGAATTGCCAGTGGATTATTTGGGGGGGAAAGGTTTGTTGAGCTTAACATGGAAGAAATGACTCTTTCCTTTCCATCCAGGATTTTCTTGTCCAGTTTGTTTTCAACAAACCAGGAGCCTTTCTCCTCCCTAGTGGGTCTTCCTATGGCACTAGTAACTTCTCATGCCTCTGCCTTCTCTCCGTCCACGTCCCCTGCAGGGCCCTGCGAGCCAGATCCCAGCCTTGTTACCACCACCACCACCAAAAACCAATTCTGTGTTATATTTGATGGGTTTCTTGCTTTGTTGTTTTTATAACAAGGAAGAAATGGAAAATGCAGACAGTGAAAAACAGTGCAAGGCAAAAATCTGACAGCAGTGCTCTGTCAGCCACCAGAGGGGAGAGGCAGCGACACCAGCAGCGAGAAAATACATCAGAAATGCATACCTCCACTGTGCCCCTGACGCTGGGGAGTCTCGGATGGGGGTATGGCACTCTTCGCACCCCCCAGCACTATCAGCTCCTCGGGGTACGATGTTTTGGTCTTTGGTAGCCCCATGGGTGCTATTTTTCCTGCTTAAATCCCGTGGGTGACTTAGAAAATGAGTCGTGATGTAAACGTGTCGTTTGGCAGCAGCAGATACACGGTTTGGTCGGTGTAATAGAGGAAGGGGCTGCTTATTTATCGGAGATGGAGTCCCTTGGAGCAAGGGCTGGGTGCCGGGCGGGCTTCCCCTCTGGGGTGGCAGCGGCTGCCGTGAACGGCTTGCGGAGAGGCTCTGTGCTCATGGATAGAGGCACTGGGGAGCTGAAGCAAAGGAGGCATTGGGAAATTTGCTCCCTGTTCCACCCAGACAGAATGAAAAGTAAAATGCAGTGAGTGCCGAGGAGGGGTTTGGAGCCAGGAGTAAGCGAGCATAGGTTGTTACCAAGTCTGTTAAGAGACATAAACCTGGGTATTGAATGTGGGTCACTGATGCTTGGTCAGGATGAAGGCTGGGGGGTGATGATTTCCCATTTGCAGCACGTCTGTAAGCTGCTTTTTTCCATCTTCACCTTCAGCATGGTCCTCACCACATACCTCCCGGCTCGGCATGGTTTGAGACAGCTTCTGCTGCCCCAGGGCTTCTGACCAAGGGTTATGCTGTCGAATGCCTGGAGAACTTTTACCCGGGCCATCACAATGGAGGTTGGAGCCTAGAATGGCTGCGTGGGAATCGCTTTAGCTATTACACTTGGGTTTTCTGAGGCTCAGCCTCCTCCTCTGCACAAGGGTGAAACACCCTGGGAGCTTTCTTTTGCCTTGGTGGACTGGGGAGCAGCCCCAGGGTGTTGGAGCCTTGGACTGAGGGCAGGAAAGTGTTGCTTGGGTGAAAAGCACTGCACTTCCCACCCGAAGTGCTGTCTTGCAATTGGATGTCTCCCTGGCTTTGTCCTGTGCCATCAGGACAAAGCGTGGGAGATGCTCAGGTCTCATCCGCACCCTGAGGATGGCTCTTCATCCATGGCTGGAGAGCTGCCCAGCGGAAAAGGACCTGGGGGTGTTGGTCAACAGGCGGCTGAATATGAGCCAGCAGTGTGCCCAGGTGGCCAAGAGAGCCAGCAGCACCCTGGCTTGTATCAGGACTGGTGTGGCCAGCAGGAGCAGGGCAGTGACCATGCCCCTGTGCTGGGCTCTGGTGAGGCCACCCCTGGAATGCTGGGTTCAGGGTTGGGCCCCTGACTCCCGGAAGGACATGGAGGGGCTGGAGCGTGTCCAGAGAAGGGCAAGGAAGGTGGGGAGGGGTCTGGAGCCCCAGGCTGCTGGGGAGCGTCTGGGGGAGCTGTGGGTGTTGAGCCTGGAGAGGAGGAGGCTGAGGGGAGACCTTATCGCTGCCTACAACTGCCTGACAGGAGGGGGGAGCTGGGGCGGTCGGTCTCTGCTCCCAGGGAACGGGCGATGGGATGAGGGGAAATGGCCTCAAGTTGTGCCAGGGGAGGTTTAGGTTGGACATTGGGAAATATTCCTTCCCCACAAGGGCTGTCAGGCCCTGGAAGGGGCTGCCCAGGGAAGGGGTTGAGTCCCCATCCCTGGGGGTATTTAAAATCCGGGCAGAGGAGGTGCTTAGGGCCAGGGTTTAGTGGTGGGATGGCAGGGTTAGGGGAGCGGTTGGGCTCAATGATCTTAAAGGGCTTTTCCAACCCAAACGATTCTGTGGTTCTATTCTGAGTGGGCTTTGGTTGGATGGAGGTTGCTTTCTGGTTTTATAGCCGATCAGCAAACGCTGGCTGGAAGGTGACTTCTTGCTTTGCTGGTGAACTCGGGGAGCAGCCAACTCCTCTCTTTGCTTTCTGAACATCGTCATCACCCACGCGCCCAGTGGGAACCCGGGGTGTGTTTGCACTGCAAACAGCGTCTTTCTCCCTCTAAATGCCATTACACCTGTGCTGCCTGGGTGGATCGTGCTTTAATTCCCTCTTGGCCACTGCTGTTGGTCTCTGCAGAGTTTCACTGTTTATGAAACAAAATGATTTTTATTTTTTTTTTTTTATATTTTTTCCTTTTTGGGGGGTCATGGGAACAGCTCGCTATCGTAGCCTGGCTGAGGCAGAGCGAGAGCATGGGTTCAGGAGCTGCTGCTGCTGCTTCTCGTTCGTCTCTCTGGCAGAGCATCGAGCAGGGAAGCTGTCAGATGGAATCTGGGAGGCAGGATAAGCTATTTATGCCTGTTTATTTGCTGACCTGCTGTCACTGCTCGTGGCAATGATGAGTAAGGTGACATAATTTTCCAGACCTCATTTCTCTTAATTTCGCCTGCTGTTTCCCACCCTTCATTCTTTTCCTGCTTCCTGCAAGCTGTGCATCCAACAGTTTTCCTTAAGGGAAAATCCATCTGAACCCACTGGCATCTCTGCCCAAGAGCGTTGTTTCTCGGGTCGTTGCCGTGCTCTTTGCTGTCTTTACAGGGTAGATGAGAAATCTTTAAACTCTTAGGAGTAGGGGCTAAAGCCAAACTTGAATCCATGTGTCAAATCTTCACGTGTTTTTGGGTATAAATCTGCGCTGGGGATTTTTGTGCTGATTCCTTCTGGTCCGAGGCAATTCCTAGTGCAGAGGTGATGGAGAGCCCAGTGCTCCTGCTGGTCCCATCTTCAGCCCTGAGCTGGCTGCTGCCAAGACGGGGATTCACAGCAAAAACCCTTCCAGAGAACAGGGGGGTTGTCCTGTGTGAGGCTGGGCTCTCACAAGGCAGTAAAAACGGTGCCTGTCCTTCTGCACAGCCCATTTTTCCCCTCGAGAGGCTGACATTGGGATGGTGGAAGGCCAGCATAGGTTTGGGGTGGGTTTTGGATCCCTTGCTGGTTTAAGGCAGATGAGGAGAGTGCCAGTCAGGGAGATTGTTTCCCAAGAGATCATAACATATTTCTTTTTCAGAAAGGGTGGGATCTGCCCAGCACATCCCAGTGCTCTGTTTTCCTCTTGTATCACCGAGGATCTAGGAGATTGTCCCAGAGCAGAGCAGAAGCAACGCCTGCTGTTCCTTTAAAAGCCAAGTGGCCAAAACCAATGGTTTGGTCCCCCGATAGTTTCTTTGCCAGTGGTGCTTACAGGGCACCTCGTGCAAGATCTAGGTGCAGGATCTCACCTGCCTGCACTGAGAGCGCCCCTGTGCTGGGAGGGGAGCACTGCCCTGCCCACCACGTGCTCTAGGTGAGGAGCTGCCCCGTGCTGTGATGGACTCTGTTAAATGACCCCCTTAAAAAAACCAAAAACAACAACAACAAAAAACCTAACCAAAAAAAACACCCCCAAAACCCCCAGCATCTCTCATCCAGCTGGCTGGACCCTTCAACCCTAAAATAGCCAGAGTCCGAAAAACAGCCCTGACCACTCCAGTTCTGTTTAACATCTTCATTAATGACCTGGACGAGGGGATCGAGGGCACCCTCTGTCAGTTTGCAGATGACACCGAGCTAGGTGGGAGTGTGGATCTGCTGGAGGGGAGGAGGGCTCTGCAGAGGGACCTGGCCAGACTGGATCCATGGGCCCAGGCCAATGGTGTGAGGTTCAACAAGGCCAAGGGCCAGGTCCTGCCCTGGGGTCACAACAACCCCACGCAACGCTACAGGCATGGGGAAGAGGGGCTGGGAAGCTGCCCGGCGGAAAAGGCCCTGGGGGTGTTGGTCGACAGGCGGCTGAATATGAGCCAGCAGTGTGCCCAGGTGGCCAAGAGGGCCAGCAGCATCCTGGCTTGTGTCAGGACTGGTGTGGCCAGCAGGAGCAGGGCAGTGACCGTGCCCCTGTGCTGGGCTCTGGTGAGGCCGCCCCTGGAATGCTGGGTTCAGGGTTGGGCCCCTGACTCCCAGAAGGACATGGAGGGGCTGGAGCGTGTCCAGAGAAGGGCAAGGAAGGTGGGGAGGGGTCTGGAGCCCCAGGCTGCTGGGGAGCGTCTGGGGGAGCTGTGGGTGTTGAGCCTGGAGAAGAGGAGGCTGAGGGGAGACCTTATCGGTCTTGGTCTCTGTTCCCAGAATTGGCAATGGGACAAGGGGAAACAGCCTCAAGTTTTGCCAGAGCAGGTTTAGGTTGGACATTGGGAAAAATTCCTTCCCCACGAGGGCTGTCAGGCCCTGGAAGGGGCTGCCCAGGGAAGGGGTTGAGTCCCCATCCCTGGGGGTATTTAAAAGCCGGGCAGAGGAGGTGCTTAGGGCCAGGGTTTAGTGGTGGGATGGCAGGGTTAGGGTAATGGTTTGGCTTGATCATCTTAAAGGGCTTTTCTAACCTAAAGGATTTTATGGTTCTGTAATTCTGCTGCGCAGGAGTGTTGGTAAGTCGTCCTGCTCGCAGAGGCAGGGGGATTGTCTTTGCCAACTGGGAGAACAGGTAGCAATCAGGTTAAGAGAGTGTGGGCCCCGTGTTCAACCAGCCCAGGTGAGAACTTTGGGATGTTGAGGATGCATCACCATAAATCTACATCTCCTGACTGGGCAAGGGAGGCAGCTTTGGGGCAAGGAGAGGGGAAACCTTTAGCTCTCTACAGCACGGCAGCTTGGAGAGGACTTCAGCTCACAAGGAGATATAACGGGGCTCTGCAAGGAGCGGGGCAGCCCAGTGAGATGCCCACCCCAGAGTTAGTGGTGTCGGGTCGTGCCAGAAGGGTTTATTTATTCCCCACTGTCCGCTTGGTGTAGCAAAGGGAGGCAGGGGTCCCCGGGGGGTCAGGCACCCCAAGGGTCCTTCTGGGCCAGCTGGTGTGCTGTGTGTTTTTGAGAGTGCTGAACTCAATTAATGCCGCCTTTTCAGCTGCTTTGCCCTCGGGAGAGTCATCTTTCTCCTCTGCAGGAAAACTTTCTGACTGTGAGCTCGCTTTGCTTGCTTCCTCTTTGGTGGGAGCCATCCCCTCTTCCTCGCCCGCTTGCCTCCATCACCCCGCGCTTGTCCTCAGCTGTCCCCGACATCACCTGGACCAGGCCGATCCTGGCTGGTCATCCCTCGCCCCGTCCCCCGGAGCTCAGTGGGGCCGTTGGACTGCGAGCGTGTGACCGGGAGCGTGTCTGCCTTGCTCTCGGTGAGGCAGGGGGTAATTATGTTGTACCGTGTGAGTGACCTTTAATAATAACTCAACAGCGATGCTATTAACTAGCCTTTCACGCAGGGTAAAAGCTGTGCACAGCCTTCAATCTGTGTTTTCTGCTGGTGTGAGGAGCCCTGCCCTTCCTAGGAGAGGGGATGGATGGCAATGCTGGCGTGCTCAGCAGAGTGGAGCATCAGCATCTGATTTATTTGGGGATGGGACCCTAGGTAGTATATTAAACCGAAGCTTTTTTTGGTTTGTTTTTTCTGCTGCGTTCATTATTGTCGCTGCTTTACCTTCTCTTGCCTTTCCTGTGGTGTCCTGCTGGGAGGGCTGGCTGGGCTGTGGCATGGCTGCCTGCCTGCAACGGTACCAGGCAGCCTGCATCAGTGCGGGCCAGTGGAGACACCTTCTGGGGTTCAGCAGAAGCGGTTGAGATGAGCAGGGATGTTTCCTCCTAGGTGAGGAGTTCAGGACGTGCTCCAGCATTTTGTCTTCCTCCTTTTCCTCACTCTGTTCTTGGCGCCGTGGAGGGATGACAATGCGAGCTGGTGGTGTACCTGGGTACATGCTGGTCCTCAACCCTTGGGATGCGTCAGCTCAGGCTTGAGATGCCTTTTGGCTTCTTGTAAGGTGAAGCTGGCCTGCCAAGCCCACCCAGCCCAATCCCTACCATCTCGGGCTGTGTCCTGTTTATCCCTTTCACAAACTTGTTGAAATCCAGCTTTGGTCTCCTGCAGCCTTCTCCCTAAGAAGAGAATTGATGGAGAATATCGAATCATAGACTCGTTTGCGTTGGAAAAGCCCTTCAGGATCATCAAGCCCAACCCTTCCCCTAACCCTGTCATCCCACCACTAAACCCTTGGCCCTAAGCCCCTTGTCTGCCCAGCTTTTAAATCCCCCCAGGGATGGGGACTTGACCCCTTCCCTGGGCAGCCCCTTCCAGTGCTTGACAACCCTTCCCATGGCTAGGAGCCTTCTGCTTGCCTGGCTAATGCACCCAGGACCAGCCCCCTGCTCTCAGCTGGTTGTGCTCAACCACTTCTCTGCCTCTCCCCCCCGTTTCCTCATGTTTTTAACCCTTGCAGCCATATCCTTCATGGTTTGCCAAGCTCTCAGGCTTGCCCCCATGAAGACGTCTTCAAATGGTGAATGCCCAGATCCCTGCGGCTGGAGCACATCTCTCCTCCTCTGCTATCAGTTACAGGAGTCAATACAGTCCGTTTGCAGAGCCAATTTTTGAAGGTGCTGGTGAGATTGTAATTGGCGCTGATTACTTTAAACAGCGTCTCCAAATTACAGCTGTCAGGGCTTGTTTAATTTTGAACAAAGGCTACAAACTGTATTTATCATTAGAGCTACTGATTTGTTCAGAGGGACCTTTGGCCAGAGGCTGATTGAGAAGCATTTTTCTGTCTGATAGAGAATCAGGAGCTTCCTACCGCCTCACCTGATGCTTATAAATCACCTGGCTGATGTGCAAAGGAAGGAGAGGACTTAATGGGAAATGTTTCGCTGTCTGTAAAATCAGTGCGAGTCAGAATAACTCCAGTAAAGTCAGTGGAGGCTTCTTCCAGGGCTATAACTCTTCTAGAGAGGTGGATGCTGCTGCCTGAGGGTGATCTCCCTGAAGACTTGTGGTGCCTGCGGTGGCTGGCCCTGAGCCAGCTGAAGTTGGACCCAAGCGGCTCAGGAGCTTTAAGTACCTGCACCCTTGAAAGCCTGGCCAGCCGCATCCCGTGGAAGGACTCTGCCAGAGGCACGAGCTATGTCAGAAGGAACTCGAGGGGCCTCAGACCCTTCTCTGGCTCTTCTTGTTGGAAATGATGGTAGAGTTGAGGTCTGTGGGCTTCAGCAGGAGCCGAGGACTCTTGCTACACCCCAAAATCAAATCCCATGGCTTCTGCTTGGAAGGTGCTGGAGAGTTTTGTTTGCTGCCCCAGGAACATGGGAAACTTCACGTCTTTTCAGTAGTAGCATCCCTGCATCCCTTCCTACACAATTTCTGCTTTCAAATAAGAAAGCAAAATTCTCCCTCGTGGCTCAGAACCTGCATTTTTTTGGCTAAAATAAGCAAGTGGCCGTTAAAACTGCTTATTAACTGCAACTTAATTAATACTCGGTGACAGTGGGACGTCCCCAGGACTGCTCGCTACATTCTGATGAATGTCAAATCCAGCTTAATCATCTGCAGCGCCTGCAAGACAGAAGTTGGAGGTGTCAGATCTCATGGCAGCGATGTTGCTTCTCCGTCTCTCCGCTGCCTGGTCTGAATTTCAATGGGTGGCTCAGTAAATGCACAAACCTTAGGCGAGCAGAGGAATTTATCCTAGCAGAGAAATAGGCTTTGGGGCCATTTGGACAAAATGCAGTTTAATAGTTGCTCTAGATGAGGGCAAACCATCACCTTCCTCGGCTACTGGCCGGGTGGCCCAGCTCAAGCTCCCTGTTCCCGCACGGTGCACTGGGAAGGTTTTCAGTTTACTCCTGTATTGATATTATTTTGCTTTCTGTTGCAAACACCCTCAAGCTGTCTGTGGCTTGCTCCAAAGTGCCATTTTAATATGCACAGGAGACATAAAAGTACGTCGTAGGGGCCTGTAAGCCTGTTCAGATGCCTCATGGGCATGTCTCTGGTGCTTTTGCCCTGTGATAACCTGAGAAGAGCTCGTGCTTCATCAGGAGGTTTGTTTTCACCCGGTGCCGTGGCTGTGCCCAACGGGGGCACCGGCGGGTGCTCCTTGGGGGCCTGAGCAAGGATGCTCTGCGTGTGGGTACCGTGCATTAGGGAAGCGCTCAGCACTGTGCAAACTCCTGCATTTCATGGGAAGGGGTGGTGGCTTCTGGCACGCGTCCTTGGCACTGGCAGGGCCTGCAGGGCCCTCAGGCGCTCCCCTTACAGGTTTTGGGTGACTGTCCTGATGGTGCTGGCTGTCGCACAGCCTGAGCCAAGCGGGGTCACGTCATCCCGCGTGAATCTTCGCATGTAGTTTGCAGAAGCGGTGTGATTTCTAGCTCCTCTATTTTGGGAGGCGGGTGTGGGAAGCAGTGTGAAGTTGTGTCCCTAGGAGGCTCAGAAACCAGGAGACAGGCTGAGGTTTATTTATTTAATTTTTTTAATGTCTTGGAGTTTGGGGATGGCGGGTGGCTAGCAGGATGGTGTCCTGGGCTAGCAGGAAGGACTCCTCTCTCCCTGATGTGAATCTGCCCATGCTCCCATTAAATCCCCACTGTTAATTCCCGGATGCATTTGTCTCATCTGAGGGATGGCAGACAGACCCAGAGGGGTTAACACCTTGCTTTCAGCCCCTCCAGCTCCCAGCTGAGCTGCTTCCGTTGGGAGGGTCCTCGTGGCGGCTCTGTGGTGCTGGTGGAGGCAATTCCACAGCGCTTTGGCCCTCTGGTTTGGGATGGGTCCTCTCTGCGGGTGGAACTGCTTTCTGCTCTTTGCCTTCCTCCCTGCAGTCACAACCTTGGCCCGAAGGTGCTGGAAGGATGTCCAGAAAGTCCCAATTCGCATCAGGAAAATAGCTGCCTGAAGCCTGGGCTCATGCTGAGCATCTTGTTATCTTCCCTGTCCTTCTCCTTTTCCAAGGCAATCCCCTTTTCCTCCAGCACCAGGAAGATTTCTTGTCCCAGGGGTTAGCTTTCTGTTCACACCTTAGGTTCCTCACTCCCTTCCTTTTCACATTATGCTTCTAGTTATTCATTTTGACTTTCCCCCACTGGAGAAAGTCCCTTGCTGTGCTTCGTGCTTCTCTGCAGCAGGACTCGCTAATCATGTTGTCTCCCAGCACCGTGTCCCAGAGGGCTTCTACTTTAGAGTGAAAAATATTGTTGTCGTCTAGGCACCGCCGTCCTGCGAAGTTGCCTCAAACCGTTCTATAAAACTAAAGGTAATTTAATAAATGATTATGGATTTTCCATCTCAGGGGGTTTACCTCTCTTCAGGAGTTGTTATTAACCAGCAGTATTTATCACAAGCAGCTCTAAGAGCAGCTATTTCATTTCCGTGCTAGGATGCAGCTAGCAGTTTTGGGAGAGACGCCGTGATGATAGCCAGGCTCACACGCTGCACTGGTGCATAGCTGGAGGGCTTCGAGGTGCTCCTGGCCCGGGATGTTTGTACCCCTATGCTTCAGGCATCTCCCTCATCACCCAGGAGAAGTGGTCTTCAGCTGCAGGCTGCCCAGAGGCACCACTCAGCTGAGCTGAATTTATTTATGGGGACAATCTTATTAGTAGGGCCAGCTGTGACAGGACAAGGGGTGATGGTTTTAAACTAAAAGAGGGGCGATTCAGACTGGATATTAGGAAGAAATTCTTTACAATGAGGGTGGTGAAACACTGGAACAGGTTGCCCAGAGAGGTGGTGGAGGCCCCATCCCTGGAAACACTCAAGGCCAGGTTGGACGGGGCTGTGAGCAACCTGATCTGGTTAAAGGTGTCCTTGCTCACTGCAGGGGGGTTGGACTGGATGGCCTCTAAAGGTCCCTTCCAACCCAAAACATTCTGTGATTCTATTTCATCCTCATGCAGATGCCCAAGGCAGCGGCTGCTGGAGGTGTTGACCAGTTTGGTCACCCATCAGTGCACCCTGACACGTATTAAGGTGTCTCAGCTGAGAGGAGCAAAGGTTGTGCAGATGGGACTGGAGGTTGTCGATGCTCTGCAGGGGCGAGCAAATGCCTTTGTCTCCTCCAGTCCTGGTTTCTTCTTCCATGTGGATGGTGCCGAGGTCTTGCTTGGGGTCCCCTGTGGGGTCCCAGCAGCAGGTGGAGGGAGGAGCTCACCTGGGCCAAGCCTTGTTGTTCCATGTGGTTGTAAGGAAGGACAAGTCAGGTGGGATCTCTGAAGAGCAGAGCCTCTCATCCAGAAAGGAGAACCAACCTTCATAGAATCGTAGAATGCTTGGGTTGGAAGGGACCTTTAGAGGCCATCTAGCCCAACCCCCCCACAGGGAGCAGGGACATCTTTAACCAGATCAGGTTGCTGACCTTCAATAATAAGCTCCAAAGCTAGAGGCAAATACTCATTTGGGAGCACATCGTTAAAGGCACTGAATTCCCAGCTGGGAACGAAGCATGCAGGTTGCTTGTTTGCCTATGGGGATCACTTGCAAATAGGCGCAGTGACAGGCCGGCGTGGTTCCAGGGTGTCCCTCCGCGTGGCGTGAGAAGTACGAGCAGGGTTTCTATTGGCACCTGCTGCAGTTTAAAACAGGGAATGTGATGGGAGTCACCAGGGAACATTTGAAAACGTTAAACCGTGTACTTTTTACTGACAGATGCTGATCAAACTATAAACTCAGCTCTGTTCATAAAACAAGTCATTGAACCACTTTGCCAAACCATTTGCCAAATTGGTCCTCAAATGGTTTGCATTCAGAAGCTGCTGGGGAGACGATCACGCCGTTGATAAGCGCTGCATCGGTTACAACCTTGTTCCAGCAGAGCTGCTGCCCTTTCAGCGCGAGGTGCGGTTAGAGCCCCTGTGTTGTAACCGGGCAATACCTGCGGCACAGCAGGGAGCTGATTCTTGTCACCGGCATTTGCTGTGGAGCCATTAAAAATGGCCAGAACTTCCTTCCCCAAAGCGCTAATCGTTGCTGCTTTGGCGCTCATTGGGGATCAAGGGGCTGTTTAGCTGTGAGTCTCTGCCTGGAACGGTTCAATGTGTCTTTTCATGTCGCTGGTGGCCTTGGTGCGTGCGAGGGTGTCCCGTGCTGGGCTCCCTGGGTGCCCCCGAGCCATGCCGGGCTCTGTCTGGTCAGGGCTGTGGGCTCCATCCTGCTCCTGCCTGACCACGCGTAGAGAAAGCCACCAGCATCGCCGCTTGCTTGTGCAGAGCTGCGGCTGCGGATAATTGTCAGGGGAAATATTCAGGATAAATATCTAATGGAGCTGCAGAACTTCTCGCTTCAGCCCCCTGGGTGGGGAAGGTACAGTCCACAGTGCTGAGTGCTCTCAGGGGGGCATGATGGGTCCGTACCGGCTCGTCGCTGTTCGGATCTGCCTCTTTGCACCTCAGTCTCACCTTTTTGCACAGTTTGTCTGTCTTTTCCTCTCCTGCTGCACTTTTTGCCTCCCCACATGGTGTTCACCTCTGTTCTCTTCCTTTTTGCAGCCAGTCGCCTGCACCACCACTACGCCAGCAGTGAGGCGCGTCATCCCCAGGCAGCCCCAAGCGTTGACCTGCTCCAGCTGGTTTCAGAGCTGCTGGGTCAGACCCATCACCAAGCTCACACCCCTGGTGCCCACAGGGGCCTCATCCTGCCGAGGAGCCACTCATGCAGGCTTCCCTCCCTCCCACTGCAGGTCCATGATCAAAACTGTGTTATTTTCCAGGTTCAGCCCTCCAGCACCTAAATTTTTCATCAAGCTCCAACCACCGAATGAGGAGGAAGCCTGGTGGGAGCGCTCAGCATCTGCAGAGAGCAGCTCCAGGGATGGAGGAGTGGAGGAGCCAGATGAAGCCCCGGGGGCAGCGGGGGATCCTGCCCAAGAGCCAGCAGATGCATACGACGCCCTGGAAGCAAAGGTAGGTTTCCTTGTATGCCTAGTGCTTGCGTTGCCTCCCCTAGCTTGACACCGAGAAGCCGTGCTCATGCCAACCTCCCTTTTTGCTGCCCTGTGGTTGTGTGCCCTGAGAGCGGGCTGGGCAGCAGGGCCAGCGGCTGGACACCGGAGGGAGAAATGGGATGGTTGGGATTGGAGAAGCCCACTCAGATTCTCCTGACCTACGCTGGGTTGGGGATTTTTTTGGTTTGGGTTTTTTTACAACATCAAACAAGGCTTTTGTCTGCATTGTGATGTGAAGGCTTTCAGTTTTCTTCCTGTATCGAGCTGTGCTAAGTACTGATCTCCATGTACCGCCTTCTCAACTCCAGCTAGAGGCTAGAGCCACCCATTTTCACACCTCTGCCTTCCCCCGAGACTCGATATTGCAGTGACAGCCACAGAGCTGTCATTTATAAAACAAGGCTTTGCAGACAAAGTTACTCTCTCTTCCTCCCGGCTTTGAAAACAGTCTCTGAGCTGCTGACCTTCCTAGTGAACCTCGCTGCTTTGGAGCTTGGCCTTGGTACTAGTGGGAGCTGGCACCTTGTTCTGCATCATGTGGGACAGAGGCTGCTCCTGGGGCAATAAAAAAGGATGTAAGGGAGCACGAGAGGTTCTGAAAGCACCAGCGTTGGCGTTGGGTTCAAGGAGAGGGGGTGCACCTGCTGACATCCAAATACCGGCAGATTTAATGTTATAACACTACATCTTGTTTCTGAATCAGGAGAAATGATACCTGATAGGCATAACGAATAACATGGCTGAATGTTTTCGGATGGAAGCATGGAATCATCTTTATTTCCTGCTTTGTTGCTACGTATGCCCAAATAAACCAAGTGGACTAAGCAGGATCCAAAATTGCTTCAAAGGATACATCTAGGGACATGGTTTAGTGGTGGGATGGCAGGGTTAGGGAGACGGTTGGGCTTGGGGAGCTTAAAGGGCTTTTCCAACCAAAACGATTCTTTGATTCTATGATCTGGATTGCAGTTTCATATTCTGCTTGTGTCACTGTATCAAAGTGATATCCTTATAACCTCCCTGGGGAGGTGGGAGACCAGAGAGCTAGGAGAGATGTGGGTTAACAGCTTTGGGAACATACGCTTGGCAAAATTTTGCTAGGTTTGAAAATGTGGAGATGACAGAAAGAGCATTGAGATGTGAGAAAACTCTTCCTTCCCCAGTGCTTTATCTACTGGGGACATGTTGGTGTCCAAGGATGTCCTGTAAATATTCTTGCAGGTTCTGCTGAAGTCAAGGCCACAGCACAAAGCACTTCTTCACATTAGCGAAGTGCTCTTAAATGTCAAGAGCAATCACAAAGCCGTCGGTTATAAATAGGGGTCAGAAACCCAGGAATGAGGTTATTTTTGAAAGATGGCACCTCTGAGGTTGAACACCAGCCCTCAGCTGCTGCAAGGCAGAAAAACATCTTGGCTACCGCCTTCAGGAAGGTGCCATCGGAGAAGAACACCCCAGTGGAGATCCTCAGCTCTCCAGTACTGATGAGTGCATGAGATGAATCATAGAATCATTTAGGTTGGAAAAGCCCTTTAAGCTCACCAAGCCCAACCGTCCCCCTAACCCTGCCATCCACCACTAAACCCTGGCCCTAAGCACCTCATCTGCCCAACTTTTAAATCCCCCCAGGGATGGGGACTCAACCCCTTCCCTGGGCAGCCCCTTCCAGGGCCTGACAGCCCTTGCGGGGAAGGAATTTTTCCTAATGTCCAACCTAAACCTGCCCTGGCACAACTTGAGGCCATTTCCCCTCGTCCCATCACCCGTTCCCTGGGAGAAGAGACCAACACCCGCCTCAACAACCTGAAAACGGGACAGCTGTGCCGAGCACTTTCTAAGTCCATATTTTCTTGTTTTTAATACGTCTCACTTGCAGCTGTGTTCCTATTTTAGTCACAGAAAACCTAACCTGTCCAGGCATGGGGTTCTCAGCGTCTCCCTTGGGCAGGAGTGAGTGAAACCAGGCTGGCCCAAGGGTGAGGTCTCTGCCAGGACTGAGTGCTGGGAGCATCTAGCTTCAGCTTGCAAGCTGGTGCGTAGGAAGTGCAGATGGAGCCCGTGTCTCATCTGTGGGTGGGCTTGGACCTACGCTCAACTGGTGGCATGGACATACCCCTACTTGACTTGCGCCCAGGTCCCATCTCGGCTGCTCCTGGCTTGGTGAGGTGGTAGAACATGCAGCAGAGTGGTCTCACCTAAACCAGCCAGCTGCTTACTGCAGCCCATGGTGCTTGTTTTCCAGCCACTGCCATCTGGTCCTGCGGAGCTGGACGGGGCTGCGGAGCTGGACGGGGCTGCAGAGCTGGACGGGGCTGCAGAGCTGGAAGGTGCTATGAAGCCTCCAAGCCTGGTGAAGATCAAGGAACTGATGCAGTTCGTGGAGGCAGAGCCCCTTGCCTTGGGAGCGGAGGAGGTAAGTGAGAATCTTGTCTCACTTCTGCAACTCCAGCATGGCAAGCAGTTGTGTAGCCCCCACGCCCACTGGTGGCCCTTGGTGCTGCTCCCAGAGCGGCCTCATGCTCCTCCAAGCTCATCGCACAGCACTGCTGAAGCAACTGGGCATTGGGGAGGCCATGTGGGACATCACAGGGCTGGCCAAAGACGTTAACCTGTGCAGCACCAAGTGGTCAATAGGAAATTTCTGCAGTAGCTTTTGCTGTAGCACCTTGAGAGGGAGCAGCGAATCGGAGAGAAAGCGGAAAGCATCCGGAGTCAGATGAGCTGGGCTGGAGTCCTTCCCTAGGCTACAAGGGCTCTCACCTTCGAGTCTTGTGTTTTTCTAAAGGTGTTTTTTAAAGACAGGTTCTGCAGAGGAGAGAATTTCTTGCTGCCAGCAGACCTCCCAAATTACTTTAACATCGTGTATTAATAAATGTATTAATTAATGAGTATGGGAGAAGATTTTTCACATAGTTCCTCCACTGGAAATTGTAATGGATGCACGATGAGATTAGGATGATTTTTGCCTGTGTTTGAGGAAGAGGCCCCTCCAGCCATGCCTGTCCTTTGCTCCAAGCTGTGGCTGCTCTTCTGCATCAGGTTTGATGCTCCACATCTCGCTCTCTCCTTCCCTACCTCCAGGTTTTCGACATCCTGCCGCTGTACGGTGTCCTGCAGCCAGGCGAGAGCCAGCGGGTCACGTTCACCTTCTTTGGCCACACAAACATCGTCGCGCACGTCATGGCGCTGTGCAGGGTGGAGGGAGGCCCAACCTACGAGATCGCGCTGAGTGGGGAGGCTTCACTCATCAACTACCTCCTGGACACCACGGAGATCGACTATGGGCTGCAGGTACCACACATGTCTCTTGGCAGAGGTCCTTGGAACCATCACTGGCGGGTTGCCACCCACCTTAGGCCTAGGGCTGTCCCCTTGCCAGCTACTGTGCTGTCTGTGTGGCTTGGAAGTACAACCTTTGAGTGATGTGTCCTGCATCCAAGCTAGTTTTTAATGGCCATCTCTGCCCCCCGCCCAAGTTGGGAATTCCTCCTTTGCAAGGTTACTAACTGGGGCAGGCAGGATCCCAGAGGTGATCTCCAGAGGGATGTGCCCTGAGCCATCCATCCACTGATCCACCGCTAAAGCCTGAGGTCCAAGGAGATGCTCTCTTTTAAAACTCTTGATAAATTGACAGAATAAATTAGGGACGAGGTTAACATGGGCTTTCAGTCACTGTAGCTGGAGACAACAACCCAGAATCATCCCTGCTTTACTTCTTTTCAGTTTAAAACCCCCACAGATGTTTCCAGCTGTTGGCCCTGTCTGTGTTGTGCTGTCTATGTCTCCCCTTTTGCTGTCACTGCAAGCTCTGCCCATCCTTACAGGCAGACGCCTTTTCTTCTGCTGTGTCTTGGTGCCTCCTCCTTTGTTTCAGCCAGCTGTTAGGCGAAGTGCAGAGGGCTTGTATTCTCTTTGGTTTCTTCATTACCGATCTTTTCGTGGTTGGTATTGCCCCTTTGCACGCTGCCATAAATATCTGTTCCTACATAGGGGTAAGGGTTCCCCAGGTTAACCCAGGAGAGCCAAGTGCCCAAGCTCCTCTGTCCCTGCTTCTCTCCTGCGTCGTGGTTGTTTGCTCTCATCCCAATGAAAGCAGGAGGAGATTCCCAGCATCAGGCCTGTGTCTTCAACTTCCCACTTCTCTCTTCAGCTGTTTAATGAAGTCACCGAAGCAGAGGTCACCCTGCGGAACAGCGGGAAGGTGGGATTCACCTATGTGGGGCTAAGCCCCAGCACAGCCGCTGCTGCCAGCCCTCTGCCCGGCGTGCCCCTGCTCATGCCCAGCACAGTGAGTACAAAAGTAGCACAAGTGTCATGCACCTGGGTTGGGGTAACCCCCGGTATCAATACAGGCTGGGGGAAGAAAGGATCGAGAGCAGCCCTGCCGAGAGGGACTTGGGGGTGCTGGTGGATAAAAAGCTGGACATGAGCCGGCAGTGTGCGCTGGCAGCCCAGAAGGCCAACTGTGCCCTGGGCTGCATCAGGAGAAGCGTGACCAGCAGGTTGAGGAAGGGGATTCTGCCCCTCTACTCAGCTCTGGTGAGACCTCACCTGGAGTCCTGCGTCCAGCTCTGGAGCCCTCAGCACAAGGAGGACATGGAACTGTTGGAGTGAGTCCAGAAGAGGGCTACTAAAATGATCCGAGGGCTGGAGCACCTCTCCTATGAGGACAGGCTGAGAGAGTTGGGGTTGTTCAGCCTGGAGAAGAAAAGGCTGCGGGGAGACCTGATTGCGGCCTTTCAGTACGCCAAGGGGGCCTACAGGAAAGATGGGGAAAATCTTTTCAGTAGGGCCAGCTATGACAGGACAAGGGGTAATGGTTTTAAACTAAAACAGGGTAGGTTTGTGCTGGATATCAGGAAGAAATTCTTTACAATGAGGGTGGTAAAACACTGGCACGGGTTGCCCAGAGAGGTAGTGGAGGCCCCATCCCTGGGAACATTCAAGGCCAGGTTGGATGGGGCTCTGAGCAACCTGATCTGGTTAAAGGTGTCCCTGCTCACTGCAGGGGGGTTGGACTAAGGTGACCTCTAGGGGTCCCTTCCAACTTGAAACATTCTATGATTCTATGATTAATTAACCCTGGCCCTTTGTCAGGCTGCCCAAGAGAGGGTTATAGGGGAAAAAAAAAAACAAGAAAAAAACCCATGAGAGCAGCCAGGAAGGACAGGTCTGTAAGCAATTGCTGCTGCTGGGGGGCAGAGAGGGTCAAGCAAGTGTGGTCCTAATAGACTCCCTTAATGGCCTTTGCCGGTGGGCGGCTTTGCTGTCATTTAGCAGCCACGGGTGGGAGGCCCAAGGGCTCCTCTAGCTCTCCAGACGCCGGCTGCTGAGCTCTCTGCTTGTGCTGGCACTGGAGCCAGCCGGTGCAGGCTCTCCTGAGAGTCACCTCACCTAGGTTGTGTCATCGGACAGGATTCACTCCTTGTCCCTGCCCATAAAAAAACCTGCCTGTGCCCTGCCAGCACTAACCAGGTGAGACTTAGGTATGAGGCTTGCTTGGGCATGAAGTTTCTTTGCCCAAAATTGTAACTGCCCCTGTACTAGTCCCTCTCTCTGCTCTGCAGCAGCTTTGTGGGGCAGTAAGGGAGGCCAGGGAGGAGCAGGGCTGGAATAGCAAGGAGAGGAGTTTGGAGCATCCCACCATCCCAGCTTCTCCTGCATGGATGTCTTTGAGCTGAAGTAGTGTTCCTGTCTTCATTCCTTTTTGCAATGGGAAGAGGAAGGCTTTCACGCCTCCTACAAGGGATGACACACTGATGCCCTCTTCCTGCAAGCTTCCAAAGACGCAGCTCTCCTTGGACCCGCACCCGGTTGTTGCTGTAACAGTGTCGCTGGCAGCTTGGCCGGGCTCGCTTTCGCTGCAGCTGTGTTGTGCACTGGGCTAGGAGCTCAGGGGACCAAGTGGCCAGATCTGTCCCACTCAGCAGCTTCTCCCTGCAGCGTGGAGGGGAGCAGGGAGCCGAGGCTGCAGCCCAGTGTGCACAGGTTGAGCTGAGGAGAGCTGTGGCTCCGTCCTGTCACCAGAGCCGTGTTGCTCTCTGCTTGTATTTGCTCTCAGTCTGGCTGGCATGAGCCCAGCCTGGGGCTTGGACAGCTCTTCTGGAAGCCCGGAGGGGAGGTGTCCTTCCCAGCAGCACCTTCTTCCCCAGATCTTGTCCTAGTCTGCTCCAGCATTTCCAGAGATGTGTGTTTGCAGGTCACCATGCATCTGGGTAGGTTCGTGCACCCTTGGTGTAACCATGCAGGCAGGAGATGTTTGGTTGGGGTCACTAATAAGGGGTCAGGCCCCTCGACACCGGCCTGGGAAGCTCTGACGTGATGTGACAGGAGCTGCTGGCCCTGCTGAGGGCACGGGTGCTTCACTCATCTTCCGTAGTGGCTGGAAAAAGAGCTTTCATTTATTCCGTCTGGCTCGTGCTCACAGAAAGCAAACGTTGTTAGCAAAAGAGCTGTGTTCGCGTCCCCATGAGCCCTCTGAAGGACGTACTGCATGCTGGTGTAGGAGACTCCAGCTTTTGGATACACGCAATCTAGAAGGCCATGCTGTCTGATCTTTCTGATCTTTGGGAACCTGCCTTCTCTTCTCGGCGGGTCTGTTGTCTGAGCCATTCCTCCACCAAACCCTCTTTGGTTGCATTCCCTCCCTCTTCTCCTGTTCTGTGCAGGGTTACCTTGGACCTGGCAAGGAGCAAGTGCTGAAGGTCTATTACCTGCCAGGAGTGCCTGGAGTCTTCTGCAGGACTTTCCAGATCCAAGTGGGTCACCTGGAACCAGAAGAAATCTCCCTGAAAGGAGAGGGGAGCTTTCCCAGGATCTACTTGGACCTGCCCAGGAACATCAAAGGTAAGCGCTGTCTGCCTGCTCCCCAGGAAGGTCCCCTGGTTTTTCACCCATGTCATCTGCCCATAGGGCGGCTCACACTCGCCTCCACCGAGCCTGGAGGCTTCAGGGTTGTCAGACCAACACTCAACCCTCCGGTTGCTTCCTGAGTCTTCAGAAGCCCATGTGGGCTTCGCCCTGGGAACCATCCTAAAGACCTCACCAGTGAATCTGTGGGTGGCCTGGAAAGATGATGGCTGGACAGAAATGCTGGGGAAGGCTTTAAAGGAGGCTGGCAGGGATTTTGGCAGGGTTGGATTTACGTCACATTGGGTGAGAGTGAACACCAGGATTCATAGAGGGAAAAGCAGCGTCCGCGTTTCCATACTTTGCTGGAGGAGTGTGTTTCTGGGAGAGGCCAGCGTTGGGGGAGTGGGGCTTCCCAGCTTGAATGGGATTGGCACTGCTCCCACGCTTCCATTTGTGGATGTCGTCTTTCTTCAGGAAATGAAAAATATGAGAAAATCCTCAAAGAGGCGAAAGAAAAGATGGAAAAAGACAGCCAGAGAGACGATGCCGATGTTGTGGGGGAGGCTGTGGCCATGGAGCCACCCATGGACGACTTGGGCACCCTGGTGAGAACGGCTGCTGTCCTGTTTCACGTGTGCCACACTCCCAGTGCGTCACTTGGGCCCCTTGCACCCTGCAAGAGGCTTCCCGGTGTCCTGGTGGCACTTGGGACCTCCCTGCCCACACCTGGCCATGCATCAATTCAGCATTGCCCCAGGGGCTGCCCACAGATGATAGTTGTGTCCCCCCCTGGTAGATGCACCAGCTTCTTGACTACCCCATGGAGAGATCCTGCAGTGATTTGATTTATGGTGCTTTGATGGAGGTGCAGGTCACTGCTGGGGTGTTTGTTGCTCACAACCCAAGCCCTACCAGGTTTACAGAGCTTAATAGCAGCAGCCTGCCTGTGCCCTGGGACCATGCTGTCATCTCCAAAAGAATCATAGAATCGCTGAGATTGGAAAAGCCCAACTGTTTACCCTAACCCTGCCATCCCACCACTAAACCTTGGCCCTAAGCACCTCCTCTGCCCGGCTTTTAAATCCCCCCAGGGATGGGGACTCAACCCTTTCCCTGGGCAGCCCCTTCCAGGGCCTGACAGCCCTTGTGGGGAAGGAATTTTTCCCAATGTCCAACCCAAACCTGCCCTGGCACAACTTGAGGCCGTTTCCCCTCATCCCATCGCCCGTTCCCTGGGAGCAGAGACCAACCCGCCCCCGACTCCCCCCTCCTCTCAGGCAGTTGTAGGCAGCGATAAGGTCTCCCCTCAGCCTCCTCTTCTCCAGGCTCAACACCCACAGCTCCCCCAGATGCTCCCCAGCAGCCTGGGGCTCCAGACCCCTCCCCACCTTCCTTGCCCTTCTCTGGACACGCTCCAGCCCCTCCATGTCCTTCTGGGAGTCAGGGGCCCAACCTTGAACCCAGCATTCCAGGGGCAGCCTCCCCAGTGCCCAGCACAGGGGCACGGTCACTGCCCTGCTCCTGCTGGCCACACCACTCCTGATACAAGCCAGGATGCTGCTGGCCCTCTTGGCCACCTGGGCACACTGCTGGCTCATATTCAGAGGCACCAGCTTTATTGTGGTTCCCTTTTGGAGAGAGCTTTTGTCCAAGCTGCTTTGGCAGTGACTGGGGCCAGGCAGATACTTGGAGCACTGGCAAGTTCCTGGCTTGTCTGTCTTTTTGTCTGGCTAGATCAGCATTTCTAACAGTGACTGGGCAGGTGAAGATGCTGGAGTTCATTTCCCTTCAGCTAAAGTCCTGGCTGAGAGAGCAGGAGGTGTCACAGCCATGGAGCAGCGAGATGGGAGGACCCCATCACCCCTCTCAACAAGAGCAGGGTGGGATCCTCTTTCAGAGACAAGCCTGGCCCTCGGGAAGGACATTTGCTAACCAGCCACCATCTTTGCTTTCCTCAGTTTGACACCCGGCTGCAGATGCTGATGGAGCAGATGCTGGTAGAGGAACACGCCCTGGAGCAGCAGAAAGCTCTCGCTTCCAGTCCTCCAGAGGACACTGCCTTTGACCAGCGTGCTCGTCGCAGGCTTCTCAAGTTAGTGGGGATTCCTGTACCCTACCTCCAGGCACCCCAAGGGTAACACCCAGCATCACACCCTGTCTCCTGGGAGCTGCTTGTGTCTGCAGAGTTGGGAATAGCCAGGGACTTCCGAAAGGGTCTGATCCTGATAGCTTTGACGTATTCCCTGTGAGCAGCTGAGTGTCCTCACCTCCACAGTGCTACTCTGAGCTTTGGAGGTGCTCAACTCCCCACAGATGATGGATTCTGCTCTTAGAGCTGAGGGGGTCCAGTGCAGACCATCAAGCCCATCCGAGACAACACAGACACCATCCCTGCTGACCAGCTCTGAAAGAGGCAACTCAAAGCTGGTGTCCTTTTTCTAACAAACAGATCACACTAAGAGCAGGGAGTTGCATAGTTATTAGCTCAACAAACCCTAAATCAGCCGGCTGGGATGCTGGTGGGGCTGCAGGGCTTGCCTAGATAACTTGGTCCTTCCTTTTGCTCCTTCATGATGAGGCATGGGC
This sequence comes from Butorides virescens, assembly GCA_017310255.1. Lineage (NCBI taxonomy): Eukaryota > Metazoa > Chordata > Aves > Pelecaniformes > Ardeidae > Butorides > Butorides virescens. Next base: position 82,989 of record JADKXX010003688.1, read on the forward strand.
ACTGTGTAGGCTCTCCAATTCAGGAAGAAGGTGCTCTGCAAAACAGATCCTGAGTGAGATTGCTCTGGAAAAGGACCTACCCGTGAATCTTGTGGATGTTGATTACTGCATTACCAGTGCTCCTTTGGGGACAGAGTTTGCACTGCTCTGCAACCAGATAATTTTATGTTAAGGTCCCACTGGTAGCTAAGAAAACCTAGGACCTATACTCCCTGTGACTTACCAAAGTCTTATTACCAGGTAGGCGGTCAGGCCTTGAGTTTCACTGGCTAGAGTTGAGTTTTTACAGCAGCGAATACAGAAATATCCCCTTCACTTGCATCTTCCATCCCCTTGGAAATGTGGTTTAAGGGCTCTCCTTACTACTCCTTTCAGAGCTGAGCTGCCTGAGTATGTCCTGGACTTTGGCTACGTCATTCTCGGTAACATCCACACACACATCGTGAAGATCACCAACACCGGGCAGTTCCCTGTGTCCTTCCATGCTGATGGACGGGTCCTGTGTGACACAGGTAACCAGTGCTGGAGAGGCTTCATGTGGGCTTGACTGAGCTGTTTCCGACAGATTAGCTTAACACACTGGACACAGGGAGGTTCTCTGAGTGCTTGTATAGCTTTTTCCTCCTTAGTACCCCTTGCTTGGTGCTTTAGAGCCTGAGTTCTCCTGGTCAGCAGTGCCCAGAGACCTGGCCTGCCTGTGAGTGCCCTACCACTTCATCACAGGGGCTGGGTGAGCTGGTCACCTTGGTCACCTCTCAGCGTCTTCTGCTCTTGGCTACCACAGGCATTATCAGAGTTTCTTTGTGCACTCTGTGGGCTTGTGTTGCATAGACATGTGGTTCAGAAGCGTTTTGTTCAGTGTTCATAGTGTCTGAGCACTTCTGTTCATCCTTTATTAGAGAAAAGGCCCATGAGGTCCTTGGTCGTATTGAAACAGGCTTCCAAAACAGGCCTTGAGGTAAGGCTGCAGTGCCATTGAACGGCAACTTGCTATGTCTGAGGAGCGATCAGGTGTCTCCTCTGAGTTGTTTTCTGGGGAATGCCATGGTATGGGGGAATCATAGTTGGAAAGGGTTGTCAAACACTGAAAGGGGCTGCCCAAGGAAGGGATCAAGTCCCCATCCCTGGGGGGATTTAAAAGCTGGGCAGACAAGGGGCTTAGGGCCAGGGTTTAGTGGTGGGATGGCAGGGTTAGGGGAACGGTTGGGCTTGGGGAGCTTAAAGGGCTTTGCCAACCTCAACGATTCTATGATTCTGTGAAATTCTCCTTTGGAGAGGTCTGTGCATCCTTCCCTGGGATGCCTGATGAAGGAAGTACTGGAGCTCCTCAACTGATAGTTTTCTTTTTACCATGTGGGTCTTGGATTCTGGCTGTGAAAACCCTTTCTTTGTGTGTCAACAAGGGAAAAAGAGCATCAGGCTTCTCCGGAGATGCAAAGGGGTCCTTCAGAGAGCTGCCAGCCAGGGCAACCATATGGCCTTAACGTGCTTGTGACACATCTCATGTGGCTTGAGTGTCTCAGCTGCTTTATTTTCATCTGTTCAAGGTTTCAGCGTGGAGCTGGACCGCGTGAAGCACCTGCCCTACTGCGAGACGGAGACATTCGAAGTGCGCTTCGACCCCCGAAGTGCCAACCTGCCAGTGGGAGAGGTGGACGTGCTTCTGCCCATCAAGGTGCCGCAACGTCCCTCACCTCCCTGTGCCCACACCACCTTTTGGGGCAGGCAGCGGGTCAGGGACAGCAGCAGATGTCACTTGGGCTCTCAGCTGGATGCTCTGTCCTTCACCAGGTAGCAGGAGGCCCCACGTTTCACGTTCGCCTCCGTGCCAACGTGACTGTGCCATCCCTCAGCCTCTCCAGGGACAGACTGGAATTCACTGCTGTCCAGTGTGGACAGTGCCAGGAGGAAACTGTCCAGCTCCACAATCAGCTCCAGGTCCCCTGTAAATGGTTCATCACCATGAATGAGCCGGTTAAGAAGGTAAAGGATAAACAACATGTAACATGGAACTTCTTGGTTGGGTTTTCTTTGCCTCTCTTGCCTTTTCTGCCCCTACAGCTGCTTGAGCACTTGGGCTACAGATTGTGTGAGGAAGCTTTTGAGGGTACAGAGCAAGGCTGGTTCACCTGAACCTGTTCATTTGCTGATGCTTCACTTCTCTGCCATCTTCACCAATTCCTCCTCCTCTGAGGACAGTGCCTCCCTATTTGCCTGCCCTGCCTAAATATGCCTTCCCTCCAATTCTAGGCCAGTGATGGCTGCGGCTGTTTTGGATGTGGGTGCTCTCAGCGCCGTGACGGTGTCTCAGAGCACTGTGGCAACTTGAGGGTCTGTCCTCACCAACCAAGGATACCTCACACGATTGGTTTCTGTGCTCAGGTGGACAAACATTTGCCAGCGAGCGTGCGTCGGAAGCTCCTCCAGGAGTTGAAGGCCAAGCTCTGTGTCTTCGAAGTGCTGCCCTTGGCTGGAGTCCTCGCTCCAGGACAGCGATGCAACGTGCGAGTCAGGTTTTTGCCCATGGAAGAGGTGAGATGGGCAGGTGTCAGCCCCAGGAGGTCTGGCAGGGCAGTGGGTAATGAGACCCCAGCGCGGGGAGCAGGACATGAGGTGTGCCTCCACATGGACCTTTCCGCAAGCCCCATACCCACCATGCCTCAGCTTCCCCTGCAACACACTCTTTCAAGAGGTGCTTTGAAATCCCGATGGGGAGCTTGCACAGAGAGCATCAGGGCACCGCGGCGTGGCTCCCTCTTGATGCAGGGGGGGGAAATCTGCCTGTTGCCCTGTGTCTTCCCCCTGGCGTTGGGTGTATTTGCAGGCTGCAGCGCCCTTGCGCAGAGCAGCTGGCACGCTCTCAGGGGATAACCCTGGAAGGGCCAATCCAGGCTAATCCTGCTGTGGGTACCAGCAGACACAACAGCCACCAGACACCTTCCTGGGCATGGCATGACAGCCGCCTGTACTGGTGCTGCCAGTGGTCCCTGGGGCTCTGGCCCAGCTTCCTGCGCGGTCCCAGGCAGTCTGGGAGTCAGCGCAAACGACAGAACATTTCCAAAAGCCATTTGCATGCGGCCACTGTGACTTGGAAACCGGCAGCGTGTAACAGTACGGACACAAGTGCTTCCTTGCCTAGGAACGGTCCCAGGGATGTTTTAATTGCTAGTGGGGGTGCAACCATCTTGGTGCTTGGCTTTTACCAGAGCCAAGCACCAAGCAGAGAGGAAAACCCTTATTTCTAGCCAGGGCGGCCTCATCTGCCTCTTCCATGTAGCTGGTGTTTGCCTGGTGCAGCAGGGCCAGGACTGCAACATAGAACCATAGAATCACAGAATTGTTTTTGGTTGGAAAAGCACTTTAAGCTCACCAAGCCCAACTGTTCCCCTAACCCTGCCATCCCACCACCAAACCCTGGCCCTAAGCACCTCGTCTGCCCGGCTTTTAAATCCCCCCAGGGATGGGGACTCGACCCCTTCCCTGGGCAGCCCCTTCCAGGGCTTGACAACCCTTTCATTGAAAAAATTTTTCCTAATGTCCAACCTAAACCTGCCCTGATGCAACTTCAGACCATTTGTGTAACCCTGAAGAAGGAGGTGAAACAGCCCCTGAGTCCTGTGGGAGCTGAGTCCACCAATAAGGACCTTTCTTATGAGCATTGCACTCCCTCATGACTAGGTGAAAACATCTGATTGTCCATTTTAGATGCATCTGATATCCAAATATCCAGTTACCCTTCACGCCAGGATTCATCCCAGTTACTCAGAGTAATATCTAAGTTAATATCTGTTCTCCGTTCACCTTAGAGGCACTGGTAACATCCCTGACCTTGGGGCAAGAGTTGAATTTGAGGCCCTGTCATCTGGGACTTCACAAAGGAGCTTTCTACACTTCTCTCTTTTCAGAAGTCCTACAGGAGCGAGCTGAAGATTAACATTTGCCAGAGCAGCCAGCACCTCCAGCTGCAGGTCTGGGGGCATGGGCTGGAGCCACAGCTGGAGTTCAGCCCCCCAGTGCTCGAGCTGGGACCATTGCTGCCATACAGCCATGGGGCAGAGGGGACAGTGGTGGTGAAGAACCCGTGCGAGTTCCCCATTGAGTTTTACTCACTGGAGTTTGACCAGCAGTACCTTGCTGAGGAGCAGGTGAGAGGAAAGGTCTGGTCCACACATGCATGCTCTTGTAGCTTCACAGCACTCCAGTGTTCCCAGGCTTGTGCCAGGGAGATAGAGGCAGTCCCCAGGGCAAAGCCTGGTGGCATTTTGGGGTTAGCAAGCTCTGCTGGTGGGCTGTGGAAGGGCTTGGATAGTCTGTGTTTGTTGGGAGGAAGAAATGAGGGAGAAGATAGGTTGTTTGGGGAGTCTGTTCATTGATAGAGGTCAAGAAACGCATCCTGTATGTGGCTTCTCTTCCCTGCATGCACAGATCCTGCGGATGCTGAAGGACTACGATTGCCACAACACCTTATTGCTGCCTCTGCGCACCCCGGGTGAGAAGCTTCCCCCAGAGGTGCTGGAGTACTATCAGGATCAGAAAAGGCTGCAGGATGAGCAGGCGAAGTCCAAGACTGGGGAACCAGCAGGCCAGGACAATGGTGAGGGTTTGGCATTGGCTGTTCTGGGTGTGGACACAGCAGGGAGCCCAGCCCACCTACCTTGAGCTTGCCATGATGTTCTCCATGGAAAGCCCGTGCTTTTAGCAGCCACCCATTCTACGGCCTGGTGGAGGAATTCCAGGGTGAAAGTCATCCTCTACCAGCCCTGAGCGCAGCCAAAGTTCTTATCTGCCTACCATGGACTGGGGAGATAATCAGGGTATCCCCTTGTGTCCCTCAACCACAGAGAGTAGGACTGGTTCAGCCAGTAGAACCAGGTCTAATATCACTAGCTATTTTATATTTGCTCCTTCCCAGCAACAAAAGCACAAGCTCAAAATTCCCCTAAGGGCAGAGACAACCTGGAGAGGCTTCTCAGAGCCATGGTAGTTTCCATCCTTGGGAAATTTTCCGCCTTTTTTCATGTTCACTCTCTTCTTCCCTCCCCATGTCCTTCCTCCTCAGCAAATGCTGAAGATGTCCAGTTTCTATCAGATCAAGGAGGAAAGCTCTCTGCTGGGATCGTTCACACCATCTCATCCCATAGCTCCATCGTTCCCTCCTCTGTTTTTGATGAAACCCAGTCCAACAAGGTGGACTCTAAATCAGAATGTGGAGAAGAGGAGGAGGAAGGTGCTGAGAAAAGACACAGTACAGGTAATAACCCTAAAGCTCTTCACCTATTTTATGCGTTTTGTGGCAAAAGGGCCTCAGTGGAGGACTTCAGCGTCATCTCCATCACTTCGCTGCAGCCTGGTGCCATCTTCCTGTAGGCCCTGACTCCACTTTTGCATACGAAGTCTGTAGGATGCCAAGAAGAGTCCGGGGCAGGCAGAAGGGAGAGGCCAGGGACGTTTTCCCCAGCTTTGCCAAATGAGCACCTTTGCTTCCAAGAGCTGCTGGGATCAGGATCAGGACGGTGGTGTCCCCCTTCCCAGGCAGGGCAGCGTGCTCTCTCCTATAGGACATTGCAAGCCGAGATGTCTCTCAGTGACCTCCTAAGGGGTCTTTGTAAATGCTCTTACGGTGAATTCAGAGCCCAGCTAAATCTCCTGGTGCAATACTCCTAAAGCGTCGGCTTTGGGATAATCACTTGGTCCCCAAATGGAGCCTCTCCCTTGGGACTGTGTAAAATGCCCAGTTCTGCAGGTCCCCAACGTACTCAGCAGAACCCAGGACCAAGCTCCCATGAGGACCATGTTGACAGTTCATGGAAGGAGGCTTGCCCAGTCCTTTTAGGTATTGCTGGATGCTCATTTTTTCCTCTTTCTGCCACCCAATTTGCTATAATCTGAACAGGAACCTTTACCAGCATCTAGCGTAGATCCTGATCCGCACAAGGAAGGGGCATGGGAAGACCCCAGGCATGATGTTGGTTTCAGCAGAGTCTCCTCTCCCAGGATCTGAGGGGGTGGGGGAGGATGATCAGGATCACAGGTAGGCAGGACCCTGACTTTTATACCCGGTTCTGCACAGCAGAGCATCGACAAAGCACCGCCAGCAGCAAGGAGGCTGCGGGAGAACTGGAGGACAGCCCTGTCTATAGGGCCATCGCCCGCCACCTTGGCATCGATATCTCTGCAGAAGGACGCGCAGCCCGAAACTGCAGAGGGATCATCATCATCATCCATGGGGCGCCCCTGGCAGGTACATGAGCCTCAGCCCTTGGCCTCAAGAAAGCGGGGAAAGCAGGAGAGGCCATGGTGCTTGGTTGGTCGGTTGAAGTGAGGCGAGGTAAGCCACAGCTCAGCTGGCACACGAAACAGTCCCAGGCCTTCACCTAGCTGGTGCTAGCGGCATGGCTCGCCTTGTGTCCATACAGCTAGGCTCTCGTTCCCCCGACAGAGTAGCCGTGTCCCTGTTGCCTTACAGGACCATATTGCCTCATGGGAGCAGTCCCTAGCCTGTACTGACCCCCAAACCATGCCCAGACGTTGCCCGAGACAAGCGCTGACTGAATGTTGGTGGGACAGGGCTCAAAGCCCTTTGTCACAGGGGACAAAGTCCTCAGCTGAAACCAAGGTGGAAACGATCCACCTGGCTCTAGAGAACAGCACTTCCAACCACGCTCGAGCTGCCTCCCTCGTGGTTTCCCCTACAGCGGCACTTTGCTTTCTGCATGTCCTCGAAACTTTGAAATCCTATTCTGGGGGCTTTCCAGAGCCTGTCCCTGGAAATGCCTCACGCATGAGTGTCACCAGGCAGTCTTCCTCTCTCTCAAGGCAAGACATCGGCAGCGGTTGCCCTGTCCAAATACTATGGTGCTGCCTGCTTTTCCATCGACACCGTGGTGATGGAAGCCATCTCGGACAGGAGCAGCTCGGCAGGGCTGCGCGCCCGGGAGCTGTGCATCAGGGCTGCCATCGAGCAGAGCCGCAGGGAGACAGAGGATGCTGGTAAGGAGAAACGCTGAACCCAGAGCAGCCCTTCAGAAACCCACCACGACTGTCCACTAACGCTTGCTCAAGAGCAGAAGTCTGACAGCCCTTGGGTCTCTTCGGGAACATGGGCAAGGCGTGTAGAAATGCAAAGCCATTTCATAAAGCATCTCTAGTTATTAAAAAAAAAAAAAAAAAAATCTTTATTTTAAGGGCTCAGACAGGGGCACTTTTACAGCCCCAGGGCTTCTCGGCACATTTTCCTTTTCCTAGGAGCAGTGAAACACACCTGTGTCTAAGTTTTTTTTATATTTCCTCAAAGCTAAATCCAGCCAGGCAGAAGCGCTGCCCACTTCAGAGGGCTTTTTGCTTGTTAAGGTGGCTCATTAAGCACTAGGCGAGTGACTTTGAGTGTGGCTTCACAAACATGAGAGGAAGGGAAGAATAACCTCCCAGGGGAGTTTCTGATGAGAGACACACTGCAGCTGAGCTCTTTTCTCCGGAGATTTTCCTATAGAGGCTGTCGGGTCACGCAGCTTGTGCATGTTGTGCTGTCCTCCACCTGAGACCGGAGATTTTTAGGAAGCTTTTTTGGGCAGCTTGTGCCCCAAGCTCTGCAGGGTGAGGTGGGGGAATTTTTGCATTGCTCAGCTTTGAACCTGGTTGGATTGGGAGCTGGCGGAGGGAAGAGGGGGCCAGTGTCCCCGGTGGGGTTATCCCACGCAGAGGAATTAGCTCCCATGGAGATGGGGGATGCAGCTGGGGCAGGGCTGGACATTACAGTCCCCATGGGAGAATGGAGGATGGGTGCAAGGTACGGAAACAGTGGTCCTGGAGGATGAATCCTTGGCTTGATCCATAGGGGAGCTACTGTGCAGTGTCACCTGCATGCGCACTCGTTAGGAGGGACACAGGGCTGCGCATTAAAATCTCTCTGGCTTTAACATCCCGAATCGAATGGTGTGCTTTATCATGCTACTAAGAGAAGCAGGGAAGGAGCAGCTTCTGGAGAGCGGTGCTGCTGCTGCTTCTGGAGAGCAACTTCTGCCCAGCAGGCGGGGGGACGAGTGCTGTGTCCCTGCCAGGGCGCAGGGCTGTGCCTGGTGGAGTGGAAGGGCCCTCTTGCTCCCCACAGCGCCCGTTGCCAGCCCTGCTGAGCTGTCTCTCTCCTCCATAGGTCAAAACGCGGAGGTGCCCCTCAACCTGCAGTTCGGCATGGAGGCCAAGCACAGCCCAGACGGGAGCCAGTCCAGCTCTGGGGACAAAGTCAGCCTGCAGTCCGTCAGCTCCCGAGGCCGGGCAAGCGCTGCGGCAGCAAAGAGGAAGACGGATAGCCACACATCCCAATCTCAGAAGCAACATCTGATGGATCCAGCAGGCTCCCAGGTGAAGCACAATCTGCGCTGGTTAATGCCTAGGACCTTTCTATTGCCCTTGAGAAGCAAAGGGGCTGCTTACAGCAGAGGCTCCACATCACCCGGAGCCTGGAGCGGGGGTATATAGTGCAGAGAGCCAGCTGGGCATGGCTCAGGGTGGGAACAAAACCCTGTGCTCCAGCAGAAAACTCTGATGGGCCTTAACAGTTTGTTGGTGACATCCAGCCCTGGCTAACGTGGCTTCAGGCAGTGGGCAAAGCTGCCAGATGCTGCACCGGGCACTTGCAAGCTTGGGCCTCTGCTGGCCAAAGTCTGTGCCCTCCAGGGCTGTCCCCCAGAGCTGCTGGCCTGCAGTTTTGCTGTAGTGGGAATTATTCAGGGGTTTCCAAAGTGGTTTATTTTTCTTGTGGCATTCAACCCTGCAGGACTCATCCGGTTCTCATCTCACCTCTCCCCTTCCCTGCGTTCCTGCGCAGCGATGGCTGAGCATCGGTGGCAGCACGGCAGGAGAGGTGGGCTTCATGAGCTGCGTGCTGCCCGAGGACTTGCTGGTGGCCATCCTCTCCGAAAGGCTGCAGGTACGTGTGGTGGGGCCAGACAATCCGTCCCTGCTACAGAGGGACAGGCAGTGAGTTACAACTCGGAGAGGAGGGAGGTCTGTGTCTGCTGTTGGAGGAGTCCTGGCCGGCACGCAGGGATCCTCGGGTGAAGCTGCAGATGCCATAAGTTGGCAGAGTGCAGGGAAAGATCAGAGCTCCTCTGAGCGGGTGCGCTTGGAATGACGATGGTGATGGTATCCTTCGATGTCTGGGTTTGCTGACTCGCCGAGGGCCCGGCGTGCGCGGCAGCTGACTTTCTCTTCCGTTTCGACTTCATTTGCAGTTGAGTGACTGCTACCAGGGAGTGGTGTTCGATGGCCTGGAGACCCTCTTTGCACGCAGCACAGCATCTGCTCTCCTCTGCCTGCTCAAAGCTGTCAGAAATCGGCCTCATATCTATTTTGTGAACCTGTTCCAGGATTATGCTTCTTTGAAGGCCCGGGAGACGGCTGCGAAAGAGCAGGAAGGTAAGATTCTTCATCTCCATACCTCTCAAATCTCTCTCCAGCCCTCAACCTTATCCGTGTGTATCTGTGTTACCCGCAGAGCTTGCAAGAAAAGTTTTTATTAATCCTGCCACCTTCTGCCTCAATGTAGCCAGCACTCAGCTCACGGTTGCTTAAAATCCAGCGGAGCTGAGGCTGTAAGGCTTAGTCTCTAATGTTAAAGCTTGGGCACAAGTGCGAGCTGCTGTGGCTGACTGTCCCCAGCGCTGGTGCGTGTGATCCAGGCGAGGCACGGGAACTCGCTGATGGGCAGTAGCTTGGGGGATTGTCTGAATTCTGGAGCAGGGATATGAGCTTCCCAGTATCTCCTGGCAGGGGGATAGGCTGGGTCGGGACGGAGTTGTGAATCCTCGCAGCTCACCCAGAACAACCAGCTCCGCCTGCAGTCTCCAATGGTTTCTCTTCTGGTCTGTGCTGAAGGACGGGAGCGGGAAGAAGCTGCCAGGAGGGAGAAAGCACGTCTCTGGGAGATGGATGAGGACGAGTATGATGCCCTCACCGAGGAGCAGAAAACTCAGTTTAATAACAATATCCGACAAGTCCAGCGTGAGAGAAAGAAAAGGTCTGTAAGCCTTCCATGGGTAACTCCCCAGGGAAGTGTCCCTGAAGGGTTTCCCTGCTCCGGAGACCTCGGTCGAGCTCAGAGGGGTTATAGACCAAAGGCCAAAAGTGTCTGTTACAAGTGGCACAAGGATGGCCAGTGCCACCTCCTTGGTTCCCAACAGAGGAAGTATCTCCCTCCAGTGAGATGAGAACACATCTCCATTTTAGTGGTGAGCCCTCCAGCTCCGACGCTGGGAGCTGGGCTCCATGCCTGCCTTGCCACTGCACTTCTAAGTGCCTCAAAGTCAATTATGTCGACTTTCATCATCTTCATCCCCCTTCTTCACCGAGGGGTTGTGGTGTGGGTTGGCGTGAGGCGCAGCTGGACTGGCTCGGTTGAGGCACCAGTCCTACCATAGGTGAAGTCCTTGCAATGCTGATGTCCCAGGGTTGTCCTACAGACTGACCACAGCTGTAAAAGCTTGCTTAAAGCCAGCACATATTTCAGTGTTTCTTTCAGCCCCAGCTGAAGTTTGTTTCCCTGGGAGGAGCTCGCTAGGGCTGCTTCAGATTGTGCTTTCCAGGACAGGCAGCATGAGTTTCCCGTGGTCATGGCTGGGTTCCAGCAGGAGAACCTGGTTGTTGGGAGCCTGTTTTGCAGGAGGGGAGTCACTGCAGCCTTTGCTTTCTGATTGATAGGGTTATTCTCACTGAGGAGCAGGCTATGCCCAGGGAGAAGAAAGGTTGGGTAAGCCTAGTATTGGTGCGGGGATAAGTAGGTGTTGATTTGCGAGCTGGTTTATGCTGGGAAATCAAGAGAGGGCTTCAGACATCAGTGCGGAGAGATGGTGGATGAGTCTTTGGCAGTGTGCTGGAAGTGACCAGGTGGACTTGATTGGAGAAGCAGTACAATTTAGACAGCAAAGCCAAGATTTGGCTGGCCCTGGAGGTCCCCTCCCACCTTTCCTCAGTTTGGATGTTCCCAGCCTCCCCAGGTTGAGGGAAGTCCATGGAGATTGTCTAATGGTTCTACCTGGCCTCAGGGTCAGTGAATGACTAGCTGGGATTTCAGTGAGCCCAGATTTGTGGTGATGACTCCCAGGGCTGTTTTCTGTTTGGCTTGCTGAAGGGAGATGGAACAGCTGGCTCGAGAACTTGAAGAAAAGCACCAGCGGGAGTTAGAACGCTTGAAGGAGGAAGAGGAGCTGAAGAAGAAGTCTAAGCGGGGGAAGAGAGAGCTTGGAAAAGACAAAGATAACGCTTCGGGGAAGAAAAGCCATCCTGGAGTCAGGCAGGTGGGTGGTTGTGTTTACAAAGATGAGTAGAAGCCCTTGGGGACCTTCCTGCTGAGTGGTCCCATTCCCCGAGAAGCCAGCAGCCACACGCTGTGCTGGCGGCGAGTACCGGGCCGTGAATAACACATAGGGCTGGGCTGGGAAACAGCAGCTGGCACTGGATCATGCTGCTGCTTCACCAGAGGGGTGTTCCCATGGGTTTGTAGGAGAGCTGCTCTTCTAGGACCACGTTGCCTTTGAGCCATAGCTCCACCTAACTCCATACGTTGACTGTGAAGCCCAAGATAGCTTTAGCCCAGCGTTCCTCCCCACTCTGCATGTGATTTACACCTCTGAGCCATGATCTGTCAGGGCTGTGGTGTCTCTTCCTACGTGGCTGGCAGGAGATAGCACCAGGCCTTGGGTATTTATTAGCAACCAGACCTCCCCAAGAGTCAGCCAGACACAGGGATGCTCAGCACATGAAACGAGCCCAGAGAACTGCACAGAAGTCAGGAAGGGTGCCTTCAGTTCCCTGTTTGGTTTGGGAAGCTGTTCTCTTTCTTGGCTAGTTTGCAGGGAGAATTCATCAGTCTGGCAACGGGGAGTTTGGTTTCAGTTGAGCTAAACTGGGTACCAGCTCTGTTCCGAATCGGGATTTTGTAGAGCACCTAGCACAGGTCTCGGACGAGGCTTGAGGTGCTATCACAAAGATCATCGCTGTCCTACAGCCTTTGAGTCAGGGCTTTGAAATGCTCACTGCTTTTTTTTTCCCCCTGCTCCTCCTGCCCAGAATATGAACACATCCACCAGCAACACCAATGTGTCCACCAGCAACCGGTCGGATGTCACCGAAGGGGTAGACAAGAAGGGATCTCTAAAGGAGCACCCAGACCCTGTTGCAGGTGATAAGGAAGATAAGAAAAAGCAGAGCAAGGTTCCCCTGATGGATGCCTGCCCGGCAGTGACTGCACAACACACAGACCCAGAACAGGCAGAAACCAAAGATGAGGCCCTGAGTGACGACGAGAAGAATTTAGCCCTGAGGTTTAAGATCTATGAGGCATCACAGAAGGGTGTCATGCATATTTTGTCATCCTGGGACAGGGTTCAGGGTGTCCTGCTGTCCCCTCTGAACCAGGAGGAGGTGCGGCACCAAGCAGAAGACCAGCGCCAGCGTTTATCCAGCCGCAGGAGCCGGAAGGACAGAGAGAAGGAGCGGCTGGAGAAGGAGCGGCTGGAGAAGGAGCAGCTGGAGAAGGAACGGCTGGAAAAACTGAAGGTTCTTGAGGACTCCAAGTTATCTCAGCTGGAAGGGGAAGGTGCAGAAGAAGGGTCAGCCAGTGGCCAGGGTGTTGGGGTGCCCTGCTTGGACATCCAGGTGCTGAGCTCCGAAGATGTGACTAGGGAGATCCTGGAGAGCAGCAAGCTGCCAGCAGCAGAGCAGGTAAAGCCCTGCGAGGCTCAGATGCTGAGCCTGCCGTGGGCTGGGCCCTGGTGTGTTGCATCCTGCCAGGTGACAACGGCACAGAGCCTTGTCCAGGCCATCGATGATGTTCCACTGTGGCTTTGCAGCAGCCATATGGCTGGGGAGGTTCTCAGTATCCCTCAGATGGGTGGGAAGAGGGAGTGCTCTCTGTTCAAGCACGCTTCTGTTCAGAGAGTTTCCCAGTCTGGAAATCAGGAAAAATGGTCCCAGGGCAGCTCATGGACATTGTTTCCTTCAGTTGGGTCACTCAAGGGAAAGGTTTCTTTCTAGGTCCCACGTGTAGGTCCTGGCCCTGCTCTGGAGCCTGTCCCCACACTGGGCATAAAAAAGCACTATACTCCATATAAATAAAAAAAAAAGCCAAAAGCTCAGTGCCTTTAAGGAAGGAGTGCGAGGATGAAGGTGACAGGAGTATAAACAGGGTTTTTTCTTATGCTGTAGATACTGGATTGCCTGGGACTGGGTCCCTCGGGGCCTCCCATTCCCCCAACTGCTTTTTACTCTGTGATCCACTACCCGGAGAAGCGGATGGCCCCTGCGGCAGGAGAAGCCCTCAAGCACTTCGTCTTTGTTGTGCCAGAAGGTGCCACTGCAGAAGATGAAAAGAAGGATACGGAAATTCTCCTGGATGTCCCCATCATGCCCACGCTGAAGGTGCAGGGGCCAGGCTGGATGGGGGCATGGTGGCAGGGGAGGATGGAGAAGGATCGCTGCGGAAGGGCAGTGAAGGCACGATGGGGTCCTGGGTCTGCAGGCATCTCTATTGTCTGTCCAAGAGAGACATAGGGCAGCTCTGTAAGATGAGAGAGGGAAAAAAAAAAATCGCCTAAAGCCCTCAAATTCCCTTGAAGGGAGGGTCCTGGTCAAGGGGAGGTGTTGTAGGCAAAACAACCTCCAGTACAGAAGACCTGGGAAGATAGGAAACCAGTAGATGCTGGCTGCTTATTTATTCTCTCTCCTGTTTGTTAACCCACAGCTTTCTTTCCAGGGTGGGGATGTCTCGGGGCAGGGCTCACCCCTCTCTCCCTTCTCTCTCCCCCCTTGGTGCAAAGACATCGGAGCATCAGATCACCCCAACCAGGAGCCAGTCGAGGAAGGAGAAAGCCGCGGGCAGCCGGGAGGCTGCAAGGGAGAAGCGGAGCTCCAGCCGGGGCAGGAGAGGTCTCCAGGGACTGGGTGCGGGAGCACCTACACGTTCCCCCAAGGTGGACCAAAGTGGTGCGGACACGCTCCCATCCCCAGGGAGATCTGTCAGGTGAGCTGTGAGGGAGGAGGTGAGCCTTCTGCACTATGGCCAGCTCACCAAGTGAGGTCCATCATCCCTGGCTCTGCAGGCACCCTCTGCTGGTACCTCCATGGGATGGCGATGACCCTCCATCCTCGTCTCGTTTGCTCGTTAGCAATATCTGAAGCCTCCTCTTTAATTACCAGGCTGAGCAGCTGCCGGTGGATAGTGCCTGCCTGCGGCGAGGTGGAACTGAGGATCCACTTCAGCTCCATGGTGCTGGGCCAGTTTGATCAGACGCTGCATTTTGAGGTCCTGGGGACAAACCGTCTGTACCAGCTGCACTGCAGGGGCACCTGCCTGTATCCCACCATCAGCCAGGACCCACGGTAAGGCCGGTCCCTGGGAGCCTCCCACGCTGCCTGTCCCTAAACTCAGAGCCAGGGCTGTCCCTTGTACCCCTCTGATGTTCTGGCTTGGGCAAAGCGTGCTGCCTGAGCAGCCCAGCATCTTTTCCCATGCTTGGAACTGGGAACCAGTGCTGGTACCCTTAGTAAGGGTTATGGCTTTCTGACCAGGTTTGCTCCTTAGAACATCTCACAGTTCCTTATTCCCTGTTTTCTCTCTGCAGGTTGGTGTTTCCTCACCGGAGGAAGGGCAAGGCGGATGATGACATCATCTTCAAGCAGTATGTCATGAACACGGGTGTATTCCACTTTGGACCGCTGCTGTGTGGGAAGTCAAGAGACTGGTACGTGCTCCCCACCCCATGTGAGCATCCTGATGCTCTGCCTGCTCAGAGTGAGGCGTTGGGGTGGCATCTCCAGGGCCTTATGCTTGGAGATGCACTGTCCCGGTGGCACAATTCAGGGCAGGCCCCAGCAGAGACTGGGGAGATACACAGGGCCATGGATGTGTGAACTTGAGCAGATAACGGGAACATGACCCTCAGAGGAGCTGGGGAGAGGTAGAGATGATCTCCCTACCCGGTGAGTGCCTTGGTGGCCAGAGCCACATGCTGCTTCCAGCCTGAAGATGACTTGGGGGGCAACTTGTGTTTCCTCTCCTCATCTCAACATCACCACCTATGAAATGAACTTTACGGTGCTTTTTTTCAAGTGCCGTAAGCTCTACGGGTAGAGTGAAGGAGCAGTTATTCTGCAGTCCGTAATATTAGTAAGGCTTTACGATTTGACCTGCCAATGTGTGTGCTGGGGGGGAACCTGCGGAAGAATAAAAATGGGATTTACATTTTCCTGACCCTCACTGATGGATAAAGTCTGCCTAAAAAAGTTGTCATTGCAGCTGCTGGCAGATTTCTATTTTTAACATTGCTCTCTTTTTTTTTTTTTTTTTTTTTTTTTTAACATTAGAAATTAACTTCTTGTCTTCATGGGAGCTCTGGGGAGCTGGTGGTATTTTGACAACCCAAGGAAATTAAATCAAAACAGTTTAAAAAACAAAAGAGGATCCTTAGCTGATGAATGGCCTCAGGTTTCTGTTTGCCTTTTTAACCCTTTAACTCCAAATTCTGTTTCACGCCTGAGAGAAGGGATATTTCTTTAAACTTAGCCTTTGTCTTGGGAATTAATCCTTTCTATTTCCTTCCCTGAGACTTGGAGCTAAGCCATGAAATCCACGGCAATCTCATGACGTTTTTGAAAGAGATAAGCTAAACTATTTTTAAAACCTCTTTTCAAAAGCATTTCTTTATATACCCTGCAGGGAAGGAAACCCAACAAAGAAGGGGAAAAGAACCCATGTGCCTGGCATAATTTTATTTTTCCAGGCACCTTTGAATTTACAGTTTGTAAAAACTCTCTTTATTTAAGTGGCCTGTGCAGCGTCACGCTTCTGGATTGGAGGCACCAAGTATAGGGGCAGCCATCAAAGTAATGCGAAGATGAACCATGTAACGTGCCCCTGAAAGTGATCCTTCTTCTTAGCTGGCTTGTTAGACCACGGTCATAGAATCAGAATCATTGAGGTTGGAAAAGCCCTTTAAGATCACCAAGCCCAACCGTTCCCCTAACCCTGCCATCCCACCACTAAACCCTGGCCCTGAGCACCTCCTCTGCCTGGCTTTTAAATCCCCCCAGGGATGGGGACTCGACCCCTTCCCTGGGCAGCCCCTTCCAGGGCCTGACAGCCCTTGTGGG
>JADKXX010003689.1:0-30895 GCA_017310255.1 Butorides virescens
AGCCTCCTCTTCTCCAGGCTCAACACCCACAGCTCCCCCAGATGCTCTCCAGCAGCTCCCCAGCTTCCTTGCCCTTTTCTGGACACGTGGTTCTCCAGCATAGCCTCCTGCTGCCAGGGCATGGTGCCTACCTTGATGTGTGATAAAAAACTATGGTCCCAGCATCTCCTGTGCAGCTTTTTCCCCTTTTGTGGACCAGGTACAAGGTGCTGCACTATCCCAGCAACGTCGAGAAGCTGACCATCCTCAACGTCACCCCCTTAGAAGCAGAGGTGCGTTTCTTCTTTGAGCACGACCTCAAAGCGGACACATTCCTTTTAGACCCTCCCAGCATGAGGCTGAAACCTAAGGAGAAGCAGGTAAGCGATGAGCAGGTAGGGCAGGCGCCGGTAGGAGTGCCCAGGAGCCATTCTCCCCACTCACCGAATGCTCTTCTGTGTTTCTGTTTGTGGGGCTGGCGTTAGGAGCTGAGCATTTGGGCGTACCCCACTTCAGCTGGCCTCGTGGAAGACAACCTCATCTGCTGCATTCGGGAGAACCCGGAGCCAGTGATCTTCCGCCTGTGCTGCCAGGGGGTGCAGGTGGAGCTGGGGGTCAGCCCCAAGCAGGTGCATTTCGACAAGCTGCTTCTGCACAGGTCAGTCACCCCACAGCCGCTCAGCCGGGGGCAAGAGCTGTCAGCAGCTTCCCCTTCAGCTTCTCTTGCTGGCCGTGTGGCCACCTGGATGGGAGGCTGGGCTAGCATCCCTCTTCTTCCCAGCAATTCCCAGTCTCTTGCTCACCATTCCTCGTAGGCTTTGATATCCTGTAACAGCCACGAGCTCCGTAGCCCCCCAGCGATGCTGTGCAATGGGCATCTCAGTGCATTTGTGTCTTTTCTGCTGGTTCAGAGAGCAGTCCAGTTGCTCCTCCTTATCTCCCTTCTGTTGGATATGCTTCTAATGCCAACTTCTCCCCCCGGGACCTAATCTTTCAGGCTTGTGACACAGAGAAAACATTAAACTATGGTTTCATATGCATGGCTAGGGCTGTTCCAAGTTGCATTCAACTGCAAGGCTAGCGTGACCATCGAGCAACCGGTGCTGAGTGTCTTCTTTTCTCTTCAGGAAGGACAGCAAGACCCTGGTCCTGCGAAACAGCACCCCACTGCCGGTGGCCTGGCGGCTCAGTGGGCTGGAAAACCTTGGCGAGGACTTCTCCGTGTCGCAAGACAGGGGCACTGTTGGTCCCCGGGCGGAATTTGATGTGCACCTGTATTTCAAGGCAACGAAGGCCCTAAGCATTAAGAAGACGATCCGACTGGAGGTGAGGGGGACAGTGCCCACCCTGGCAGAGCAGGGCGGAGTGATCAGCCCCGTGCTGTTAAGGATGGAGGCTCTGCTTGAAAGGATACCCTGCAAAGAGGGCAAAAGGATGAGCCTTCCTGAGATTCCTTTCTACCCCTTTTGCCGGGGGCAGCCCCTTAGCAGCAAGGGACTCTCGCTGAAGGATAATGTTTTGGAAACTAAGCGACTGCTGGGGTGCTCTTGTAGCTGAGCTTCGTCAGGCAAATATATTGTGGAGTCAGGAAGAGAAGTGCCTGATGGACATAAGACCGCTGTGACCCCAACTTCTGTTGCCTCAAACTGGGTTCGCATCCCTGAGCGCCCACATCACCCCAGATAACCGGCCGCTGCCTCTGCGGGGCTTGTGTCCTGAGCCCATATTGCATCCACCATGCTGCCCTGCATGCCTGAATGCTGCTGTTTGGTTGTCCAATCTTCAACGCGCTCCCTGCACCCATCCTGGAGTCTGTCTGGGACTCATAATGTAGAGCAACACACTCTCACCCTGGGATTTTGTTCCTCGTGGTTTAGGGGCTGCGTTTCAGCGAGGATGCTGGGTGACTGAAGAGGAGAGGGTTGATGGTCAATGCCACGGGTTCTGGGCCACCTCACACTTCTTGTGGTTGTTTTCACGTCGCTGTGCCTCCCCAGGTGCTTTAGCAGCAGTGTTCCCTGCTGTAGGAGCGCAGGGATGGGCTGACGGGGTTTCCTAACGCAGCAGAATCCCACTGGGGTCAGCCCATGAGATGAACCATTTTAGGAAAGCTTGGGAGTCCACAAATGCTTGTCAAGCAGGGAAGGCCATGGTGGAAGCAGCTGGCAGAGACCAAGGACTCATATGTTGTCTACCAAAAGAATTTAGGAGAACAGTCTAAGCAGTGTTTGTTTCTTGCTGCCGCAGGTGTCAGATGCAGAAAACGTCCTGGGGATCGTTCAGATCGAAAATATCCAAATCCTTGCAGAGGCATATGATGTTGCTCTGAGCATCAGCATGTCTAAAGGTCAGTGGATGCCCCTAAAAACAAAAGTAGTCCATGTGCATTGCATTGCATTGCCTTGGCGGTGGGCAACCAAAGCGCGTGGGACAGGATGGGACAGCGTGCGAGCGTGGCACGGGTGTGTAAAGCCCATCTCCTGTGAGCTTCGTGGGCACGCGCAGGGCTGTTGGGGCTGTCAGGGCACAGCCAGCCTTGAGGCTCTCGTCTCTGAGCTTTGGAGCATGCAGCTTCGTGTGCAGATTGATCCAGGGGCTTTGGAACGGCAGGGATGTGAACAAGTGGTTGGCAACTCCTGAAGGCTCATAAAGGTGTTGGATCTGTGCTTGGAAGCAAGGATATGGAAACCGAGCTCCTTAGCTGCTAAACCCTGCAGATATCCCCCAAGTAAGAAGAGAAAGGGCAGCAAAGCAGCTAGAGAAAACTTCTGAGAACAGAAGCTTGCCGAGAAGGGATTCATGCCACCTGAGAACTCCAAATAATGTATCTTGTCGCTTGGTGTGGTCTGCAGCAGCTCACAAATATTCACCATTTCTTACCTTGCTCTGTGGGTTTTCTGCAGGTACGGATGGCAGCGTGGATTTTGGGATCCTTAAGGTCCTGGATGATGCAAAGCAAGCGCTGACTCTGAAGAACAAAGGGAAGTACGAGATCGCCTACAGGTGGGTCCAGCTGCCCGGGCTGCGAATGCGCAGTGCCACCATCTGCCCAGGCCTGCATCCTCCTCCGCTCCGCGGCTGGAACCTGGTCCCGTGCTGGCTACCTGACAGTCCCGCTAAACACAAAACCTAGGCTCTCTAATCTCAAGTACTTTAACAGACAATCCAGCCACACACCAGCAGTTCTGCACAGAAGGGGGGACCCTGAAATTTAAGCCGCTCACTGCCAAGATTCATTTTCTTCCTTTGAGGGTCAGCTTGTTTCACTTTATGAGACTCTTTAAGGGAGGGAATGAAAAAATTCTGTGTTGAGGTCAGCTTGCAGCACCCGTCTGCGCTCTGTGTCAAAGTCTGGGTTTCCCCAAGCAGAGCTGGACTCTTTCCCTTTTATTTTTTTTATGGTCCCACGCAAAGTCCTGGCTGTGCTGGAGGCATCTGTACTTTTAACTGCAGGGATCTTCGTTCCTTCCCTTTCTCTCCAGTTTCAAGCTGGAAACCGTGGATACCAACATACCCAACTTGGCATCCCACTTCACTATCCAGCCCCAGAGGGGTGTGCTGACTGTCTCTGACCGCCCTGTGCAGGTCCAGCTGCTCTTCCACCCCAAGACGGAGATGAATATCGAGGACAACCCCATCCTGCACTGTCAGGTGAGCTGCCAGGCCCGGCGGCGTTGCACACCTTGCCTTGGGAGTGCAAAGTAGGACACGTATCTTCTGGAAGGAAGGCTTCAGCTGGGGAATCCGCTCATACATGTTCACCAAAGTCAGAACCCATTTGTGATGCTTCTTAAGTGGAGCTGAACATCTGGCTCTGGAGGAGGCATTTGAACAGGGAGGGTGAGCTGATGGGGACCTGGGATGCGGTCAGGGGACAGAGGGAGAGGCTGGCCTCTTTGCTGCATTTACCAACCCCTCTGCTGGTTGCAGGTGATTGAGCCCAGCATCTGTGAAGGAGGCGAGACCATCGCCATTATCCCAGTGAGGGTGTCGGCAAAAGCAGTGTTCAGCAAGTACAGCATTTACCCTGCCTCGCTCATCAGCTTCGGTGCCATGATGAACGGCACCAGGAAAACCTGCACCTTCACGCTGGAGAACAAGGGCATCCTCGACTTTAAATTCTTCATCTACCGAGCAGAGCAGGAGGCACCTGTATTGCCAAGAAAAAGGTGAGAGAAGACCTGCACCGCCCTTCCAGGGAGCAGAAAAATGCCTCGGTATCCCTGTGTGTAGGGCAAAGCTGCTGATATGGCTGATCTATCCATAAGCTACAGCAAGAGGTGCTGCAGGCACCCTGCCTGCTCCCCCCAGGAGCCACCAGGAGCAGGAAGGCTTTCCTCCATGGGGAGGAAGACCAGCTTTGGCCTTGGAGAAAGGCAGGGGGAGCTCAGTGTGGTGAATGTTTTCTGCTTTCTCCACTCAGTGCACATCAAATGAAATCTGCCCGTTCCCACGAGAGTGAAAATTTAAGCAAAATGACTCCCTCTGTCAAGCAAAGCAAGAACTCGCTGCAAAAGGATGCAAGCCCCTTCATGCAGGTAGGTGGCTCCTGCCCCCCAACACATGCTGTGGGAGGACGCTGCGGTGCCCAGGCTGGGGGCTCATCACCACGGGAGGGGATGTGGTCTGTGTGATGGAGGTCCATCACCTCCCAGCCAAAAGCAGGGGCAGGAGCGGCTCAATCCCACCGACAGTCCCGTGCTCTGACTCAGACCTGAAGTTTTGGGGTTGAGAGAGGGGAGCAGGTCCCATGTTTGGTAACCAAAACAGGTCTGTGGATACCACAGGTGCGGAACATCCCTCTTAGAACTCACATTCCACTGATACAAGATGACTTTGCTTTTTCTTCTTCCCAGCCCCTCTCTCCTCTCCCATCATTTCTCACAGTTGTTTCTGCTCTCCTGTTTTACCCCTGGATGTTGAAGGATCCCAGCTACCACCTTCACACTTTACACCCAAACTCCTTTCTCTATGCCGCTCAGGGCAAGCCTTACACCTCCTCCTGGCTTGTTCATGTCATCCTGGGGCTGCCTTTGGGCCACGGAGTCATCCCTCCTTGCCCTGGGACTTGGGGGCTTGGGCCTGGCTGGAGGCCAAGGATGGGCATACTCCTTGCTAGGGATGCTCAAGGTAAGGCTGTGAGACATCAGCCTCTCCTGGCTCCTCTCTCTTTCCACAGGCTCGCTTCACTCTAGGCATGTTCACGGTGTACCCTGGGTTTGGCTCCATCCCTCCTGGAGGCCAGCAGATGATCACGGTGGATTGCTATGCAGAGCCAGTGGGGACATGCAGAGAGTGCCTGTCCATCGAGATCAGCGACAGAGACCCCAAGGACAATCCCCTTGGCATCCCCTATACCCTGTTTGCTGAGTCCTGCCTCCCAGGTATGCCCCGTCTGCACATCCCCATGGCCAGGCCTGCTGCTGGTCAGTACCCAGACTGACCACTGGGACAGAGACACCCTGACCCTAACGTCCCATCTTAAAATGCTTTTCAAGTCCACCGGTGGGGAGAGGTGAGAGGGATGCATGGAGGAACAAAAAGTAAGCAATACCCTTTAAGACTGAGGGTGACTGAGCTCCATCCTCACAGCCAACCCACCCACCCAGGTTGGGTTTTGCAGTGACCAGGGCAGAAAGGGCTTATCAAGCCTTCCGAGAGGCCAACAGAATCCAGATAAATTCATCAGGAAGGCTTCTTCATCCTCAGCCCTCCCACTTGTCTGTTTGCAGCATTTGTGGTTGATGACATAGAGTCCATCTTTGAGGAGCATCGAATCTGCAGCAACATCAACCTCTGCCAGATCCTACAGACCATGCAAGACAAGGGCGTGTTCATCACAGATGAGAACAAGTTTATCTTCACCAATGTTCTGGTTGGGCACCGGGCCACAGCTCGCTTCAAGATCCGCAATGTGAACAAAGTCCCCTGTGACGTGGTCCTCTCCATCAAACCCCTCCCTGGTAAGGTAAGAACAAGAGGCCAGGGTGATGGTTGCTCTTCAAAGGCTGTGTGGTAGCCTGCCGTGTTCTCCAGCTTTATTGCTTCCTCTTGCCTGGTCCAATTCAGCCCAGTGCAAGTCTATAGGGGAGAGCAGCAACACCGGGATGACAGTTGGGTTGAACTCAGCAAGGTTTTGGCTCAGCCCTCTGGGTCTTTGGGAGACCCGAACCCTTCTGAATATCTCTTGGAAGCACACTCCAAGGCTGGTGCGCCAGGGCTCAAAGCAGACCATTTCCTTGGGTTCCCTGGTCTTTTCCTTCTCTTTAAAGGCCAATTCTTGGTTATTTGCAGGGTTTTCCATGCAGTCCCTGCCTCCCATGTATGCTGGAGGCGCTGCCCGGCACTCAGAGCAAGCTTTTGCCCTCCTGGGCTTCATGGCAGTTCCCTGTGCAAGGTCAGCTCCACTTTGGAGTCGCCCCCTGAGATGGAGGGAGCCTGTCCAGGGAAGCAGGAAGGAAAACACCGCCTGGGGCTGTTCCCCATGATGCATGTATGAGTCAGACCGCACCATACCGAAGGATGTTTTCTCCTAACACCGCTTTGTGGGTTCCCCCAAGCTCAACAGCCGCCTTAGCGATGTTTTTGAGGTGGATCCCGTTCGGATGTGCGTGCCCAGCCACTCCCATGCCTTTGCCACGGTGACCTTCACTCCGCAAACGATGCAGAACTACCAGTGCACTTTTGAGGCTTCCCTTGACGTCCAGGCGAGGTAACTCACCCTGTGAAATCCTGCGGGGGGATGGGACCTTTCTGATCGCTGCCCCTCCTCTGGGACCCTGATGCTTTCGGTAGCCTTAGGTAAAGTACTTCGCGTCAGATAATATAGGAGGCAGCAACCGCTAGATACAACAGGGCAGAAAAATAAGGGTTGTGGTTTAGCCCGTATGAGTGGCTGTGAAGACGGTGCAACGTTAGGTAGGCAACCGGGAGTTACTGAATTGGAAAGCAATGGAGATGTGCAGCAGCTGAGCGGGGCCTTTCCAAGGACGAAGGGTGAGACGAAGAAGTTTCTGTGCCAGCAGGGCACCGTGCGTGATTTCCTGCTTGTTTTTGTTACAATGAGATGATCCAATGTGGTTATCTGGGGTACATCAAAATATTTTATGTTCAGGAGTGGTTGGACCCCTTAGGAAAGAAGAGCCCAGTTCTTCTGTCCTGGGATTTGTGTTTGTTCCAGGGCTCTGACCTGCTCTTCCCCAACACTTTAGTCGCCAAGTTGGGACAAGAGAAGTCAGCTTTCTGCCCTAATAAGCAGTTCCTGGTTTAGTGTCCTTGGAAATACTCTTTCCTGATGGTCTTATTTATTTACTTCTCCCTTCTTGCTTTTACGCTGTTTTCATGCTGTGCTTGTGCTTTTGGCATATGTCTCGTGTCGCCGCAGCCGGCAAATTTGCCGTATCGCATCTGTTGCCTCATTATTTACCTGCTGTACTGCATGATTCGATTAAGTGAAATGATTTTTTTTAACTGTTATTCTGGAAGGCTCTGGCTCTTCAGAGCAGATTCTTCTTGTTAAATGGCCCCAATCTGACTGGGAGGGGAGGAGTGAGGGGGAGCTGTGTCGTGGGGTGCAGGGGCATCAGCCAGGGAAAACGCCGTGGGTGGCACTCGCTTCGTGGCTTGGCAAGTGGGAAATGGGTTAGTGCCAGCAGTAATGAATTCTCCTCTGCCTTCCCTGCAGCCCTGCGGTCATTAAAGCACAAAGCCTGACCTTTGATATCAGCGGAGATGGGAACCTGCCTCGGGTGACGGTCCTGCGCCCAGTCCTTTGCAATAAGAGAGGGAACCCTCTGCTGCTCTTCAAGAAGCTGTTGCTGGGTGATTCCGAAAAACTCCCTCTGGTCCTTCATAATGGTGGCGTTGTGCCTGTCCAGGTGAGGACCTGCTCAGGGAATGCTATGGTCTGGGGTCAAGTCCTTGTCCTGTGGAAGAAAAGTGTCAGAAAGCACGGTAGGGCTGCACAGAGGCACCGCTGCTCTGTGCATGCCATTGAACACCAGGTGAAACCCTTTCATAGTACCACAGAATCGTTTGGGTTGGAAAAGCCCTTTAAGATCCCCAAGCCCAACCGTTCCCCTAACCCCGCCATCCCACCACTAAACCCTGGCCCTAAGCACCTCCTCTGCCTGGCTTTTAAATCCCCCCAGGGATGGGAACTCGACCCCTTCCCTGGGCAGCCCCTTCCAGAGCCTGGCAGCCCTTGCGGGGAAGGAATTTTTCCCAATGTCCAACCTAAACCTGCCCTGGCACAACTTGAGGCCGTTTCCCCTTGTCCCATCGCCCATTCCCTGGGAACAGAGCCTGACCCCCCCAGCTCCCCCCTCCTCTCAGGCAGTTGTAGGGAGCAATAAGGTCTCCCCTCAGCCTCCTTTCCTTGTGCTCAGAGCCACTCCGTCACAGGAGAGTAAACCCCCCCCCAACTTTCTGGAAGGCGCTTTGGGCAAACCAGAGGGAAGAGTCTCATTTCTCAGCCAGATCCCTCTAGGAAGCTTCCATCAGGCCTTCAGCTTTGTCTCCGTCTCCTTCGCTGCCATCTTCGCTAGTCTTGAACCCACCCTGGGGTTTTCTGCCAGTTACTCTTTCCACTCTATGCCTCAGTGAACTGCATGGGGATGGGTGTCAGAAATTCTTTTTAAGCTAATGACTGACTTCCACTTTCCAAGGAAGGGCGTTCCTCTTGGAAATGTGATTTTCTGACCGGTCTGTCCTTTTTACTTAAACACAAGAAAGTTGGTGAGGTGTTTTCCCCCGTCTCTCTTCTCACGCTTTGGTTCTCCTGTGGGAACGTGTGATGTCCTAGTTACATTAGATTGTATTTGATCACGTTTTACTATGTTTTAATTAAACTCAGTCATAATTTAATTACATTCTGCTCGTTACTTTTAGTACTTTCTGTCCTGTTTGGTTATATTTTAATTATATCCCAATGCCTCTGAGCATTTTTTTTTCCTGTCTGCTTTCACTTAAACTTTGTGCTAAGAGCTGTGTTTGAAGCGGGGAGGTATGGTGGGCTCCCCATGCCGGACCAGCAGTGGTACGGTGTCGATCTGCGAGCCATCCTGTACCCACACTGGTGTGGTCATGCTCTGTCTTCCCTCTTCTCAGTTGACAATAGACCTGTTGGATGAAGGGGGAGTTTTCTTCCTGAAAGCCAGGCCCACCACATACTGCATCTACCAAGCTGCGGGCGTGAAGGAGGATTCTCCTGGAGAAGGTGAATTCATTACCCGTGAACTGTAGTCATCCACACAGGGAAGATGCGTGCCCTGCTCTTGACTTGGCCAAGCAGCTGCCAGATGTTGGAGTTTTTTCTTGGGGTTCTCTGTACCCCTAGTTTTTCATGCAGACTCGTTGCAGGATTTCCTCCTGGCAACTTGTATGAAGTTTTTCTCTTCTGTACACGGTGGGTTGAGTTGTGGGGTATTATCAGCACTTGAATGGACCATCCAAGGTCTCTGCTGCACATGGGGAGGTAGCAGCCTGGACGGAGGCAGCCCTTGGGCCTACAGTTAGCCAACAAAAGCCAAATCCGCTCTTTGACTCAGCTTTATGTATGGCAGGAGCTGGCGGGATGCAGTTTGAGTGAGAGCTGGGTGTTAACCTGAGGTTAAGACACTTAGGCAGCGATACGTATGGTGGTGTCATAGTCTTGTGAATATAGGAGAAGGGTCTGGAACCAGCAGTGGGAGAACCTTAGAGACACTTGGGTTTCAACTTATTCCTCTTACATCCCATGGAAATATTTCCTCTGTACAGCTCTATCACTTGTCTCTGATTTCCATTGATGCACAGAGAGGAAGCCCCACACTGCTTCCCTGGTCCTGCATCACGGGGAATTAGCAGAGTTTGACGTGCTTTTCAAACCCACCCTGGCCCAACGCATGGAAGGGAAGATCCACCTGTCAGTGGTGGACAACCCCTACGAAGAGACCAACATTCAGCTGGTGGGTGAAGGCTACGAGGATGACTTCACGCTAGATAACATCCGTGGGCTATCAGCAGACAGCAAGGAGGAGGATGCTAAGGGCAATCTGGAAGAGGACATAATTGAGGGTAAGAGAGGAGAAGCTGCCCAGACGGAGAACGGAACAAGAAAAATACACATTTCTGCTCACCCTGTGCCAGTGCAGGTGTGGTCCAGACTTAGGGGACAGATCCTGTTGCCTTTTGTAGCCTGCAGAGCAGCCACACTTGAGAACGTGAGGGAAGATCCTCTGTCAAGGTTGAAGCTTGCAGGCTAGCAAGGAAGGGGGAGAGATACCAGCGTTCAGCTGAGTCTCTCTAAAAGGGGGTCTTCTAGCCCATGGCGTAGACTATGGAGATGAAGACCATGTGTGATAATTTTTGTCCTCTGCATAACCAGACCTGGTGGTCTGTGAGCATACCTGCCACATGCCTGTCCTCCTGTGCCGACACAGCCACGTGTTGAGGGACGCGTCAGGGTGTTCCTCTGAAAGTGGTAGGATGGGGAACTGCATCGCCCAGAGGGAGGAAGGCTTGGAGTGAGGGAGTTGGACATATGTGTGTCTGTGCATGTGAGGATGGCAATGGACCTCCCCGCACGCTGAGATCCCTTGCTCTCCTTCTTACCAGCTGCCAGAGTGGATCACATCCAGTTTGGGGACTGTCACATTGGGACACCCTACTCCGTGACCTTCACAATCACCAATCACAGCAAGGTGGAGGCAATGCGGTTTGAGTGGCTGGCAGGCGCCCCGTTTCACTTCTCCCCCCAGGTGAGCTTGGGTGGTTTTGCCTTTCCCCGCTGCCCGAGCCCTGCCTGGTGGGTTCCGGGCAGGTAGCAGGGAGCCACCATCTACCGGTGAGCGCCCGTTCCAGTGCCATGCAGGAGATGCAATCCCTGGCTTTGCCGGGGCAGGGCTGTCACTCCCGCGGAAACGGCTTTGTGTTATGGGAGATGGCATCTTTTGTTTGTACTTTCATCTCTCAAACCTCAGATAAATACAGATGCAGATTCCTGGCACAGCTGCTCACTGCTGGCATGGACGGAGTGAGAGGGAGGCCAAAAAAAAGTAGTTTATTGATATAAAACACCGAGTTAACAAAGTTCAGTGGTAAACGTGACTGGTTTATAAGACTCTCTGGCAAGGTACACTTGGTTATTTACTGCAGAGGGGTCAGACAGAACTGTCAGGGAGACCCATTGAGTCACAAGATTGAGAAAAGATCCCGTTGCTTTCTAAACTGCTTCCTCAGAGAGGAGTCTGGGTGCAGCTGGATCCAATCCTAGTCCCAGACTTGGTCAACAGTTCATGTCTAAAGGATTAGATATGTGTGATCAATCCTTTATATCTCCTAGCTAAGCTTTCAAAGTTAGCATGCTGTTAGCTGCTTACTGATGACCTGTTGTGGTAAGGAATCTCTCAACCTCGAGGAATAACCTTGAGAGGTGTCCCTGCTCCCAGGGAGGTCCTGGCATGCAGCGCGCTGCCGTGCAGGAGAGCACCAAGGGCTCCTGGGCTGCTCACTATTTACGGGGGTAAGAGGATTGTCTCAGTCATATTTACGTACCAACTGCAGATTTTAGTTTCTTCACTGTGCTTAGGGGGACACATTGCACAACAGCCCTTGGCTATCGTGTTCTCTGTCTCCCCCAAGTCCACTTTGAGCTGGATGCATCCTTCATGACCAGATGCATCTATTGTGACTGCCACGGGTGGTTATCGCTTGAGCAGGGTTTTGGGGGGGCGGGGAGCACACTGCCACAACCGCATCAGTCCCTTGGCTGTCAGTCCTGCCCTTGCCAGTGATTCCAGTTTGGTCTTGGCTCTCTCGTTCTCCCTAGGTGGGACACCTCCACGCTGGCTGTGCTAAGGACATCACAGTGACCTTGAAATCGGACATCGCAGTCACCTTCAAAATGCACCCTGTGAAGTGTAAGGTGGCCAGGATCGCCTTCCAGCTGCCGCCAGAGCAGGTTACCGACTGGGATGACCGCCTGCGCACCGTCAAGTGGGTGGATGCCACGAGGGACCCAGCAGCCACGTGGCCAGTCAAGAAGAAGGTGAGAAGCACAATAGCAAAAGCCAAGCTAGCTTCTACAAAAAGAGCTGCCAACAGCAGCACACCACCATCTCTGCTGGCTAAGCAGCTCCTGCTTCCTCCTGACATTTAATCCATCCATGAGGTTGACCCGCAGCGTGTTTTAGGGGGAAGAGGTGGATGCACAGTGACCTGATATGCTCGCGTAAGATGGAGAGGTCCTTTTGACAAGAGGCATTTAGTCCCTTGCAAACTATTGGTCTCTGCCAAAAGCTGAAGTGTTTGCAGCCTGTCTTGAGTGGTCATATTTTATGGTAACGCATTTTATGATGTTCAAATCTCTTCATCTGATTCAGTGCCTTTGCACCAGCAAGGCATTAAATCTACTGCACTCTGTCTCTTGTTTTGGAGAGAAACCCTAGCGCTCTTCTGCGTGCAGTGGCTAACCCTCCAGCACATTGTGGGTGAGCTCTGAGCTCTTGTCTACACTGATACCAGAGGTTTTGGTTGTGTTCTCTATACCCTGTGGGATATCTCATGCTGAGGCACTGAGTCATGCAGGAGTCCGGAGAGGTATCATCTCCAGAAACTCTTGCTTTTCCTGTCATTACTGTCAAACACACTCAGCTTGGGTGAGAGTTCTTCCCTAGTTTCTGAACTGTTGTAAGACCTGTAAACCATTCCCCATAAGAACATCAGCAGTCAGAGACTTCCCTAGTGAATTCATTCCCAACCCAAAATTCCCATTCCCAGCCCCTACCAACGTGGCTGTTGCCCCACATGGGACATCTGGAAATCACTTTCTCCTAAGACAAGAAGGAAAAGGTGCTTTCTAGGGTTGTTCGTTTCTGGGGTTCTCCACCCACAGAGCTCCAGCAGGGGAAGTTAATCCTAATTTAGAGGCCTACTAGATTTACAGGGGGCCAGGAAGAAGGTCAGACACTCTGCAGGGTTGAAACACAGGGATTGACACCCATGGGTGTATTTGCAGTCATGGTGGTGATTGCTGTGATCAGTAGGTAGAAACAAAGACTATAGTGGAAGGGTCAAATGTTGTTATCTTCCCAGGGAAATAAATGGGAACAGTCCTTCCTAGCCCCTATAGTGTGGCTGATTTTGGAGGCCAAAAGACTCCCTGCTCAGTCTGGCTTTCTGGGCTCTGCTCAGTGATTCTTCCCTCTCCCATTTGGAGGTGATCGAGACAGACCCAGAACCAGCTCACACAGTCCTGGAGAAGAGCAGCCGCGAGGTGGAGCTTCGCCTCAGCGCTGTCGTTGACTATGTCGAGTTCAAGCTAGATACGGACGTGATTCAGTTCAAGGAGACCTTGCTCTTCCAGACGAGGACGTTCACGTGAGTGCCAGAGGCCAGGCAGGGACCTGCAAGTGGGACCTGACTTTGCCGAGGGCTGACCCAGTGTCTGCTTCCCCCGAGCCACGCTGTGCTCTCCGGTGGCCTCTCCTCTTCGTCCTACTCATGGTCCTGTGCCAGCAGACATTATGCTGACATGCTTATTGCTTAGCCAACTAATAAAACTCTTCTAATTTCATTAGATGATCAGCCTTGGAGGGGGATGCTGCTGCCTGCTGGTTCTGAGGTGTCAGCTTCTGCACATAACCTGGTGTATCCCAGGGCCTGGAAATCACCCACATGTGGACCCGAGTCCCTTCTAGGGCTTTGTGTTCAGTCTCCCCTGCTCTTCATCCCTTTAAACAAATCATTTATTGTTTCCTGCTTTCCAAGTCCTGTCTGGGTGCTGGGGCCTGTAGATCTGCACACAAAGCCAAGCAGGAGATGGTGGCTGCCGTCCTGCCAAGACATGCCAGGAGAGAGAGGTTCAATTCTGCCATGCCCTTCTGCTGAGAACAGCCATGATTTTGCTCTCATTGTGTGTTGCCTGCCCTTATCTCCTTGAGGATGAGTTTGCAGTCAAAATAATGTCAAACTGAGACATAAAGACCAGAATAAGTCCCCTCGATTAAGTCTCCTGGGCACCATGTCTGCCCTTTCTTCTTTAACTTCCAAACTTTGAAATACTTGGTCTCAAGGCAGCCCAGGGCAGTGACCTAGACATGGCAGAGTTGTCTGGGGAAGAAGGTGCTACTCAGCATAGAGAAAGGCGTGCCGGGAGCCCACCATACAGTGTTACTTCTCTACTTGCTTTGTACTTACTGGGCTTTTTATTCCTCCTCCTTGCTTTTCAGTTTTCAGCTGTCCAATACAGGGAATGTGGCCCTGGAATACTCCTGGATGGCAGCTGTGGAGGATGAAAGGGCAGTGAGCCATACTGAGGAGCTGCTGCCACCCAGTCCGGATGGTAAGGCACTAGCTCAGGGGTGCTAAGGCAGCTGGGGGTGCCCAGGGTGTTTCAGTTGGTAGCTGAGGGCTTGGGAGAAGACCATGCCACTTCACCCCAAAACATGAATTGCTTTTTCATACCTCTCCAGTCGTCCACTTTCATCAGCATCTTCCCGGCTGCCACTGGAGGCTTTCTCCTTGTCCCCTCTCTGCCTTTCAGAGCCTCCTATGCTTGTGCTCCATGAGGGAGCTGAGCCTCCATCAGGGGAGAGCCACATTGTGGGTCAGGACTGGGAAGGGGGGGCACCAGGGCACCTCTTTGGGAAGTCACCCAGACTGGGAACATGGATGCTGTAACTAGTTAGCTGACCTGCAGTCACTGTCCGGGTGCAATTCCCCAGTTCAGGGCAAATGCAAAGTCACCATCTAAAATCAACCCTCCCAGCTCGGGCACGGAAGCATTTGCTGCAGGCAGAGACCCTGCTCGCAGCGGCCATTGGAGCTCAGCAGCGGGGCAGGGACTCATTCACCTGCAGTAATGTGTTTGTGTCGGAGCCGGCGGTCTCCGTGGGAGCAGCGTGGTTCTGCGGGGAAACAGGGCTCTGTGTCACAGAACCATAGAATTGTTTGGGTTGGAAAAGCCCTTTAAGATCATCAAGCCCAGCCGTTCCCCTAACCCTGCCATCCCACCACTAAACCCTGGCCCCAAGCACCTCCTCTGCCTGGCTTTTAAATACCCCCAGGGATGGGGACTCAACCCCTTCCCTGGGCAGCCCCTTCCAGTGCCTGACAGCCCTTGTGGGGAAGGAATTTTTCCCAATGTCCAACCTAAACCTGCCCTGGCACAACTTGAGGCTGTTCCCCCTCGTCCCATCACCCGTTCCCTGGGAGCAGAGATCGAGCCCCCCCGGCCCCCCCCTCCTCTCAGGCAGTTGTAGGCAGCGATAAGGTCTCCCCTCAGCCTCCTCTTCTCCAGGCTCAACACCCACAGCTCCCCCAGATGCTCCCCAGCAGCCTGGGGCTCCAGACCCCTCCCCACCTTCCTTGCCCTTCTCTGGACACGCTCCAGCCCCTCCATGTCCTTCTGGGAGTCAGGGGCCCAACCCTGAACCCAGCATTCCAGGGGCAGCCTCCCCAGTGCCCAGCACAGGGGCACGGTCACTGCCCTGCTCCTGCTGGCCACACCAGTCCTGATACAAGCCAGGGTGCTGCTGGCCCTCTTGGCCACCTGAGCACACTGATGGCTCATATTCAGCCAGCTTATGAGAGCCCATTTCCAGCTTCCTCGCTGGAGCCTGCTGGAACAACAGGACTCCTGGAGCGGTCCACATCTGAGTGTGTAAGGTATAAGCACGGTGCTCACCGATCAACAGCAAGTGGAAGTTCAGGTGGGATCTGTCCAGGGTCACTAGTGGGTCAGTGGTGTTGCCCACCAACAGGAACGGGACCGAAAGGCTCTGCTCAGGGATTGTAAAGACCCAGAATGATTCTGTGATTTCCAGGTGCTGGGGGATGAATTCAAACTTCATCTGGGGGAGAAAGAGGCAAATGTAGGAAAGTTGCTGCCCTCGGCAGGCTAAGGGGAGGGGAACGCAGGCTGTACCACCAAGAAAGCCCAGCAAGCTCCATCTTATGTTGCTACCAGCTCAGAGAGGGGCTGCCGTGCCACTTACAGCCCCAAAGTGTGGCAGACGCGGGTACAGTGTGAGGACAGGTCCATCTGCCTGTACATTTACACTGTAGGCAAATGTTTTCGTCATCTTGGCTAAAGCTCACAGCGAGATGGGACACCCAGTAAGTGTAGGCATAGGTGGTGTCAGACTGGCACCCACCTTTTTCATTTTTTGCACCCACCTCTGCTTTCTTCCCAGGCTGGATCTGACCTCTCTCTGCAAGGCAGCAGAAAGCCATCTGCTCTGCTGGGGCTTCAGGGTCTTGGCAAGTCCATTGGAAGGAATAAGCGGAACCGGTTGGGTTCATAACCACGAAGGTCCTGGGCACAGAAAGCAAAAAGGACTAACTAGGGTGGTGTTGGGATGTTAGTGACTCTGTCCTGTAGCAGACATCAGGCACTGCCAGTCCTGGACACCATCTGGAAGGAGTTGTTTGGAATAGGGGACCAACACTGGGAGCACAAACATTCCACCCACATTCTAAGGGTCCTGGTTGTTTGCCAGGTGGCTACAGATCAACAGCTATTGACAAAGAAATTAGTAAGGATGTAGCCAAGCTTTTGCATGCCAAAATGGTAAGATCAAGTCCAGTAAGACCCCTTTGGAAGAGGGTACTCTGTTGTGGTTGCAGCCTTCACCGACCATGTCTGACTGGTATCTCAAAGGACCAAGAACGGCCCAAGGATGTTCTTCAATGGGACAAAGGCTGTACTGGCCACACTGCACGGGCTGGGGATACGTGGTCCTCCCAGACTGACCCCATACCTTGTTGAAGAAAGGGACAAAGAGAACAAAAAATTGGCCAGTTGGTCTTCAGTGCCCAGCTTGTTCCAGCCCCAAAAGAGACTGGTGGCCAAGCATCAGCAGATCACAACCAAGGTACAGATGTGCCTTGGGGCTTGGTAGAGTAGCCAGAGAGGTCTCTGGTTAAGGGGGGTGACCAGGAGACCATCAACAGGAGAAGCCATGCCCACACCTACCTGCTGTTCCTGCTGCCCACTCCAACTGCTGCAAACTCAATCACTCTTGTGTTGAGACCTAGCGTTGCCCCCTTCGGTCCTTGCAACTCTGGGTTCCGCCTTCTTGCACTGATGTAGTCCGAGTCTTCCAGTTCAAAGTGGCAGTTCGGCATCAGGCTTCTCCCCTTCGCAGCCACCTCTGGGCCCTTCTGATTCGGCTTCAGGTTAGGAATACTAGGGAGAAAAGGACCGGTATTAGCCAAACTAATGTTCCCAAACAGCCAGCTGTCTCCTCGTACAGCACAGTGCATTTCATTCTCCCTCCACGCAAGCACTGAGCAGCAAATGAAACAGAGCTGCGCTCCCCACCATGGAGGCAGTGGAGGTGTAAAACGGCAGAAACGTGACCAGTTATGTGTGTAGAGACCAACTGCAGCACACGGGTTTCTGTGTAGATAAGGAGGCCGTGCTTGTCTGATAAGGCAGCATAGCTAGGGACTGGCTGGCCTCTTGATAGCCTTTCTGGATCTCTCGTTTCAGATTTTTCAACCTTCCAGGAGCTTCATAGTTCATAATTGTCTTTTCCCAGTGTCTCCATACCTGCTTCTACCAAGGCTGGATGATCATCTTTCATTGCTCCTGTATGTTGGTTGGATCTTCTGCCTCTTTATGGCTGGCTGTCCCCATGTCCACACTCCCACCCACCCCACCCAGAGGTATTTCCATGACTGTTCCATCAGCAGCATGAGTTGAAAAGCGTCTGGACGTTTCCTACCTGCAGAGCATGCGGCTCTCAAAGTCCCCCACACACACCGGAGAGAACTTCATCTGCAAGAGCTGCTCCTGGCCAGCAGGGATGGTGCCACTGCAGGGCTCAACGGAGAACATCGAGGTGGCGCTGACGGTGCTCAGAGACGAGCTCAGGGAGGAAGAGACATGCTCCAGAGCGTGGCCCAGACGGCTCGAACAACGCCTAGACTGGAGCTTCACAGAGGCACCAGAAGCAGAGGAGAGGAAATCCCCTGTGGTAAGGAAGAGGTTAGCAGGACTCCTTTGTTCAAGGAGAAAAATCCTCTGTTCCCAGCAACTCTGCCTCCCGCTGCAGGTGGACAGAAGGGAGCTGGGATGCACTTGGAGCACCCCTGGCCAAGTGCTTTCAGCAGGAAGGCTCCCAATGATGAACAGGGAGAGTGGTCAGGATGCTTTTTGATTCTGCATTACTGCTTGCTAAATCGTAATCCCAGAAAGTCCTGGGGACTGGTGTGAAGGTGAGAATGGGCAGGAGGGAGAACTCAGGGTGGGGGACAGCAAATACCATGAAAATGCCCAGCAGAGACCTAGAGAACTGCTTGAATCAATACACATGGCTGAGCATTGCTCTACGAGATGCTCAGATGATGGCTGGGAAGGCTGTGTCAGCAAATTAAATGGGCCCAGGACTGAAGCTGCCCACCTCACTCCATGCTCTTCAACTCTCCATCTCCATGCCTGGGTGGCTTAGATATAAACTCCTCCCGCAGAACGCTTTCTGACCAGCGTTCATTCCCAAACCATGTCCAGGAGCTAACACTAGAGATGACTTTTACAGCATCTGGGAAAAAGGCTGGGTGCTGTTTCATGTCCCAGTCCAGCCAGGCTCAGTGCTTAGCATTAAGGACAGCGTTAAGTCCTGCTCCCCTGTTGCCTACAGAACTGAATTTTGTTTATTGTGCACGGTAGAGAGCCAGCTTTGGGGAACAGCACTGCTCTGTCCTCCACACCCTTTCCTTCCTTCCTCTTTGCCAGGTTTTCATAACCGATGGCAGCTCATGGCACAGCCCAGCAGACTGAATTCAGTACCAGTGTGCCTTGTGTTGGGGAAGAGCCAACACCAGCACCCACAGGAGAGGGGGTTAAACACATTCAGAGGGTCAAGGACTTTGGTTGAGCTGTCCCATCTTGACCATCAGGCAAGCTGCCTGTGCTAGGAGAGGCAAAGGCTGACAGCTCTCCCCACTCCTGCTCTGAGGAGACCTCTTGGACACTCTTGGGGAAGAGTGGCTGGAGAGCTGCACAGAGTAAAAGGACCTGGGGGTGCTGATTGACAGGCGGCTGAATATGAGCCAGCAGGGTGCCCAGGTGGCCAAGAGGGCCAACGGCATCCTGGCTTGTATCAGGACTGGTGTGGCCAGCAGGAGCAGGGCAGTGACCGTGCCCCTGTGCTGGGCACTGGTGAGGCCGCCCCTGGAATGCTGGGTTCAGGGTTGTGCCCCTGACTCCCAGAAGGACATGGAGGGGCTGGAGCGTGTCCAGAGAAGGGCAAGGAAGGTGGGGAGGGGTCTGGAGCCCCAGGCTGCTGGGGAGCATCTGGGGGAGCTGTGGGTGTTGAGCCTGGAGAAGAGGAGGCTGAGGGGAGACCTTATCGCTGCCTACAACTGCCTGAGAGGAGGGGGGAGCCGGGGGGGGGTGTGTCGGTCTCTGCTCCCAGGGAACGGGCGATGGGACAAGGGGAAACGGCCTCAAGTTGTGCCAGGGCAGGTTTAGGTTGGACATTGGGAAAAATTCCTTCCCCACAAGGGCTGTCAGGCACTGGAAGGGGCTGCCCAGGGAAGGGGTTGAGTCCTCATCCTGGGGGTATTTAAAAGCCAGGCAGATGAGGTGCTTAGGGCCAGGGTTTAGTGGTGGGATGGCAGGGTTAGGGGAATGGCTGGGCTTGGGGAGCTTAAAGGGCTTTTCCAACCTAAGCTATTCTATGGTTCTATGATCATCCAGCTCCTGGCACCAAGCGTATGAGGGAGAGGAAGGGGACGGGAGGAAGGCGTGTGTCAGGGATGCGGCATGTGGTTGAGGCTGTTTCCAAAAGGGGATTTGGGGGTGATGCAGGGGAGCCCAAGGGGTCAGAAACATGTTTCCCCTGTTGGCATTCTGAGCGTGCCGTGCTGCAGGCAATGGTCCTTGCTGCAAACTGCCCGCTGGGCTCAACCCACAAGCAGGAGTGTGGTGGGCAGTGGTGGCCTGGTGGCCAGAGGAACAAAAGGTTTTCAGCGGCTGCTTTGTCCTCTCCTCAGGGCACGAGGTACACCAGACTGTCTATATGATCAACAGTGAGAAAGAAGCCTTCAGCTTTGCTTTCAGAGAAAGCTCCCTCTTCTCAGAGGGGTGCAATGCCTCCGTGAAAATAGAGCCCCTGGAAGGCTCCATTGCTCCTCTTTCAAGGTAACAGGGCTTGCAGGCCAGGATCCCCCTCCTGCATGCCAAACGTTGCACTGTTGTTCTGCTTTTGAGTCTGTCTCCCCTCCGCAGTCACCAGGCAACTCTCAGCAGTAGCGTACATCTGCCTTGGTTTGCCCCTTCCCAATGGGGACACCATGAAACTGCATGTTTCTCCATAAAGTGGCTGTGTTGGGATCACTCCGGTCTTCTAAGCTCCATTCCTGGAGAAATTCAGGCTTTGGATCTTCTAATTTTGATGACAAAAGCGTGTCTGAGGGCTTTAACCCTGTGATCCCCTGAGCCAGCAGCCTTAAGTATGCAAGGTCTCCTCTCTTCCCTGTGTTCCTTTAATGGCAGACCCCACCATGCACAGTCTGTCCAAAGCCACCAAGAGCAGCAAAGCGCACCAGCGGCGCTGCAGGCAGCATTTAAGCCCACCACGGAGGACAGCAATGGGCTTGCACAAGTAGCTGCGTTTTGCAGGGTCACCTGTCAGAGAATGGATGCTCTTTTCTTGTAAACTGCAGCCGTGACTTGTGATCAGACATGATCCATGTGTTCAAGCAGCATTAACAGGTCACTAGCTCATCTGCTGATCCACCATGGATGTCCCTGTGCCCACTCAAAGCCTGCCCAGGTGTAAGGAGAGCGGCGTTAGCTCCGGGCAGCTTTGCTGTGGCTTAAAAGATGCTAAATTTTGGTTTGCCATGGGGCACAAGATAAAAGAGAGCATCCTATATCAGTCACTGTGGCTCACCTGAGAAGCGATAATTCCTTAAATCCCTGTCATTTGGTCATGTTTGATCACATACCCAGAAATTGCCCACAACAGTTAGAAAGGGGCAGTTTGGTGGCACCCATGTTGTACTGCTGTCATGGGAGCTGGACGATTCCTCTTTGCAAAGAGGATGTTCCCCTTGCCATATAGATCAGAGAGATTGGGGGGCTCTATGAGTGCCCTCCGCTGCGTTTGGGACAGAAGAGACGTCTCAACCCAATGCTGCCCTGTAACGCATGGGCAGGGCAGTAGGGTCAGCGTTAGCTCAGGGTTTGCTGCCTTCTTGTTGTATCCTCTGCCGTTCCATTGCATGGGATCATCATACCCTAAGGAGTTCTCATCGGGACTTGCTCCATAGTAGAAAGCCCTGGAAGGGCAGAGTGCTGCTCCTGGTTTCTCCCAGGCCCAGGGTCTCGCCACAGCCATTGCACAGCTGCTCTGCCATAGAGCAGGCAACATGGGGCCAAGAAAGCTAAGAGGCAGCAAACGGAGCAAAAAGGGTCTTGTCTTCTCTTCTCTTCTCTTCTCTTCTCTTCTCAGGTTTCCCATTACAGTCTACTTCACGCCGATACTAGAAGGAGAGGCGGTCGTCAATCTCAAGTGCGATGTCAAGAGGAAGACCCAGCCCCTCTCCTTGAATATCAAGGCCACTGGCTATAGCATGAATGTGTCTGTCAGGTGCGAGGACAGCGACAACCACGCCATTGAGCTCAGCGCGCAGGAGATCAATGTCATTGATTTCAAGGAGGTGAGCAGTTCCCTGAACCATCTGCTCCACAAAGCCCTGCGAGCTTGGGCCTTAACAAGGAGCTTTGCAGGTACATTTGAACCAGAGGGAATGTTTTTCTTTATTTTGGGGTCTCTAGAGGGAGGAAGCTTGATCTTTTGCCCAGGTCATTGGCTGAATCTACAAGATGCAGGAGCACATCAGGAAGGAGCGCTGGCTGGGCCAGCTGACACTTTGCATGTGCTCCAAGCCCTTGTCCTCGCTGCCTTCTCCCCACAGGTACAGCTAAACGAGAACATCAAGCGCATCTTCAGCATCTGCAATAACGGCAAGTTCAGCTTCACCTTCTCGTGGGAACTGAGTGGCCCTGCTGCCCTTAAGCAGGTCCTTACCGTCACCCCTCGGACAGGCTCCGTGCGGGCGGAGGGGAAAGCAGAGACCCAGCTGGCTTTTCACCCTCAGAAGATGTGCTCTTTGAAGGATGTAGAGCTGATGCTGCAGGTGAGGCACCAGCATTTAATACCTTTGCCTTCCCTACGCAGCAGCTTGGCAGCAGGAGCCCAGAGCTGGGGGTGAGCTCCATCACTAACGAGCCTGAACGAGGCAAAGAGGCTCCTGCTGCCAAAATAAAGAGCCTGACAGCTTCTGAACAGAATATTTTAATAAGTGCTTGTCCAGGATCACTCTGGGAAGCGCTTTTGTGGCAGGACATGTCCCCCAGGCCCTTTCTGCCCCTAATTTGGGGGGGATCCTAGATGTACATGGAGATGGAGCCCCCGCCGAGTCTGGTCCCACGGCTCAGAAAGGTCCTGTCAGCGTGCGGCCACGCTGCTCAGCATGTGGCTGCACAAAGCAGGGCTGCGACTCTCCAAAAACCCTTTCCCATCTCAGCCCAAGCCTTTCACATCCTGTTTCCATTCTGGGGTCCTTTGGCACTTGCTTTTCCTTGTTGTCGCTGCAGACAGCTGCTCCCCATCCTCTTCCTCAGCTCTCTCTTGGTGTTTGCGGTTGTAGCTCCCATCTCTTCAGTGGCTCACGCTGTCTCTCTCCTCACCAGATCAGCAAGGGTCCCACATTTACCTGCGTATTTCGTGTCACCATGGTAGTGCCCACCGTCCACTTCTCCACCACCAGAATCAACTTTGGAGCCTGCTTCCTCTACCATGCTGGGATGCCACCTGCCCGTCAGACCCTTGTCATCACAAACAAGGCAGACAAGGATATCAGGTAGGTCTTCTCCACAGGCTCCTTCGGTCCTTGCTTAGCACGTCCCCGCTCCATGTCCTTGTGACCCCTGTGGGTGAAATCCTGAGGACGCAGGGAGAGGAGACAGGAGAGCCCTAAGTAGCCCTGATGTTGTCGTCTCAGCACACACAGCCTTGTGACGCCTCTGCTCCTCTTTGCTATGCTTCTGCCAGCTTGAACTGCTTGTTCACCAGCACCGCGCACCTGGAGGTGGACTTCCCGGGGTACGTCCTATGCCCAGGAGGGACCGTGGAGGTGCCCATCACTTTCTATCCCAGAGAGGTTGCGTCTTACCACGAGCTCATCCCTTTTGAAATCAATGGTCTTTGCCAGCAGACTGTTGAGGTCCGAGGAAGGGGCACGGAAATGAAGGTAAGATGAAATCCAAATGCTAAAACCCCAGGTGGCAGACAGCTGACGTGGCTTTCTCATTTTCCTCATCTCTTCCCCGGCCTACCGTATTTTAGTTTTCTACCACAAGGGTGGCAGGAAACCTTTTCTCCTTCTTTCCTTTCACTTTCTATTAATCCCTCCTGCCTCAGGTTGATGTTGTGGAACCGCAAGGAAAGGTGGTGAAGCTGGGAGCCCTCTCCATCAGCCAGACAGTGAAGAAGATAGTCACCATAGCAAACAACAGTGCTGCCCCTCTCACTTTTAAGCTCAGTCTCACTTCCACCATGCCAGAGCTGCAAGAAGCTGGGGTAAGGCCCCTTCCTTCACTGGAGAGCACTTTGGTGTGCCTGCATGGATGCCTGCAGGTATCTGTGAGCTGCTCTGGGGGGGAGCTAGGAGCTAATTACAATTGCACGCTGTCCTGTCCTCCATGCTGGGACGGCTCTACCAGCAGATAATTGCAATGTGAATGCCGCATCTGAGCTAGGTGTCAGGACTCCCCGAATAGCCAGAAATGAGAAGAAGGGACAATTCCTCTCACCTGTGTTAGACACGTATGTTAGGATGCGGCCATGTATATTAGATATGGAAAGGTAATCTTTAAAGACCAAGAGTTACAGCTCTCTGGGAGCTCACATGAAATTTGGAAGATGTAGGCCAGCTCACCGTGGCTGGATGGCCACATCGCAGGAAAATACCTTTGGTAGCTAGGGATGCATGCCAGGGAATGAGTAGGATTGCGGCAGTGTTGATGGG
This sequence comes from Butorides virescens, assembly GCA_017310255.1. Taxonomy (NCBI): domain Eukaryota; kingdom Metazoa; phylum Chordata; class Aves; order Pelecaniformes; family Ardeidae; genus Butorides; species Butorides virescens. The sequence goes on from JADKXX010003689.1 coordinate 24,007, forward strand.
GACAGAACAGGAATTGGAAGACTCTACGGAGGACTCACAGCTCAGTTGCCAGATAAAGTTGTCTCCGCTCATTTCTTTGGGCAGGTTCTCTGCTTGAACCCCACCAATGAACTAAGTCTGAAGCCCAAAGGAGACACCTGTAAAGTGGAGGTGACTTTCTCCCCAAAGCGCCGCATCCAGCCGTTCACCGAAGAAGTGATGTTGGAGTGCAATGGCCTGGTGCACTCCCTTTTCATGGTGCGGGGCTCCTGCCAAGGCATCCATGTGAGCTTGGACCAGGAATACCTCAGCTTTGGAGCAGTGGTGCGGCAAAGCTACACATCCCAGCGCATCGTCATGCAGAACACGGGCGACGTAGGAGTCAAGTAATGTAAAACCCTGTCCTCTCTGAGGGCTGAGAGCTTAGATGGGGGTTGGATGGAGCTGTAGCTTGCCCGTATAGTTCCCCTCTGCTTTTCCATCCCAGTGGAGAGTTGTACAGCCAAGGCTGTGCACTCAGGCCCTGGAAGTTAGCAAGGGATACGACCAAAACCTTGTTTATAGATGGGTGCAGCTGAGTCCTGCCCAACCTGAAGCCTTATTGCCAGGTGGCTCAGCATCACGCCTGAGATCCCATGGAGAAGCCCACAAAGAAGATTAGAAACCATTCCCAGCCTCCGGGTTGCTAATCCTTCCTTCCTGTCCTTGTGCTTTCCTTGGCAAGGTTTAAGTGGGACATTGAGAGCTTCAAGCCAGATTTCTCCATCAACCCCACAAAGGGTTACATCTCCCCAGGAATGGATGTCCCCTTCGTCGTCACCTTCCACCCCTCTAAGCTGAGCCACACTATCCAGTACGAGGGCCTGCAGTGCTTCATCCCGGGCAGTGAGCCGCTCCGGCTTACGCTGGCAGGATGCTGCATGGAAACCCCGGTGACCAAAGAGGTAACCAGAGCAGAGACAGGGTGGGTCACTCCCTTACCCCATTTGCACCACATCCCTCCCAGGGCAGGGGCTGGAGGGTGTTTACATGCATGGACACGCTCCTGCCTATCATCCTGCCTGGGTATCCCAGAGAGCTGAGAAAACCCTTGGGCAGAATTCCCCAAATTTCTGAGCCCTGTAATTGCCTTCCTCCCCTGTTTTTAAAGGTGCTGGTCTTCCAGTGAGCACCCCAGCTGTCCTGCCTCTGCAGTACAACACCCTTGCTGTGGGGACACCCTGCAGGGCCCTTCCAAAACCCTTCCCACAGAGCCGCCCAGCTACACCCCCAATATTGCACCCGCAGCCAAGCTTCTTCTCCCTGTTGGGGCAGGGGAGAGCATTCAACGCTTGGAGTGGGCAAGGCATCTGCATCCAGCTCCTGGGGCACAGGGAAGGTCTCTGGGCCCTCATGGGCATCGCAGGAGGGTGCAGCCCGGGGGGGTGTTGGCTCTTGCTCCCAAAAGATAGCCCGGAGCTGCTCTTCAGCCTGCCCATGACGGGGCTGTGCGGCTACAGGTCTTGTCCATGCACAAGAGAGAGATCCTTCCAGGACTGCCCATTATCATTCTCCCCTCCTCCGGAGGTGGCAGCAACCCCTTCAGCCAGCATGCAAAGGGCTCATTCCTCTCCCTTCTCTAAGAGCCGACAATGTGATTTACACCAAAAGCTACGGCTCAAATGGAAATTTTGCTTATGGTGAGGAAAAGCTGCTCCCTGTGCATAGAGCTAGTCAGAGTCTGAGCAGAAAGGGTTCCTCAGTATGAACAAGCAGCCTCTGTGCTCTTCTGTTGCAGGCACTGACTTTCACGTGCGATGTGCGTGAGAAGCACAGCCAGACCATCCTCCTGTCCAACCCAAGCAATGAGGCCTGGACCGTGCAACCTGTCATTGAGGGCGAACACTGGAAAGGGCCTGAATTTTTCCATCTAGAGGCCCATCAACAAAACAAGCCATACAAGATCACCTACAAACCCCTAACCATGACCTCTGAGAACAAGAAGCATCAGGTACGCGAGCTGTGCCAGCATGCTGACCCTCACAGTGTGACCCTCACAGCACACCCAGCTTTGGGCAGGACGTTGGACGAGATGACCTTCAGAGGTCCCCTGTGAACTGAAATTATCCTGTGATCCTATGTCGGAAGCTGGATTTCTTGATGGCTGGTGGCCAGGTGTAAGGAAAGTTCAGGTGGGAAGCCTGGGCTGACCACTAACCATATTGGAGCAGTTAACCTAAAAAAACAGGTTGTCTGAAGGCCCAGGAGATGAACTTTGTTCTCTGCAGGTCCTGGTCCCTGGCCGTGCTCAGCCCAGAGGGGCTCAGAGACCCCCGTGCTCAGCCCTGTGGGCTGCACAGGCTCCCCACGCCCTGGGCATGACCACTTCTGCCAGCACTGCCCTGCTGGGGTCCTTTTGCAGTGTGCGGGGAACAAGAGGGGCAAAGCTGCCCTGCCGTTTCCCAGTGTCCCCCCTCCAGCCATGAGCAGACAGGTGGAAAATGATGCAGAGATCTCTCCTGACATCGCCTCTGGTAGCGCAGGAGCTTTGGGAAGAGCCCCTCCTGCGGGTCCCAGGCTGGGGAGGTGGGGCGACTGTTTCTGAGACACACCAGGAACAACCTCTTAAATCGTGGGGGTCAGTTCGGAAGAGCTCTGGGGTTCTGGAGGTGGGTGTCAGACACCTGCCCCTTGTTCCCCTCCAGCTGGTCTTACACCGCACCAGAATTTAGGCCAGAGCGAGAGTGGAGGACAGAGACTTTTGGGCTCAATCTCCAGGGTTCAGAGCAGATCTGTGCCCCAAAGGGTTGCATATGCTCAGTATCTCTTTATTGTGCAGCCTTGCATGAAGAGCCCTGCAGTTTTTAGCTGCTCTAGAGGCAGGGGTGATGCCGCAGGCAGGTGGCTGTGACCCATTGGCACCCAAAATGAGTGCTAGATATGAGCTTTTCGTGGCCCACCCCAGCTGGTGGGACCCTGCTGTTGTTAGCTTATAGGCTGCTCTCTTGGCAATAACGCTGGAGCACTGCCAGGGCTTAGCAGGGATGGCCACCTCCTTTACCACGGCCGTCCCTGCACGAGCACAGGGCTGGCACTGATGTGCCTGAGACAGGAAGCCAAATAAAGGAGTGTTAGAGTGGTCAGACCAGCTCTGCTGTAGGGCTGGTGGTTCCTTGCTTTGCCCAGACGTGCTGCCTCTGTGTCCCATGGCTGTGCCAGCCCGAGCGGGTACAACATTGCCACCTCCACCTGCGCAAGGACGCAGGGCTGCAGTCACAGCTCTGCAAGCTGGACCTGCTCAAAGCTGCTCATGTGACAGCCTGAGACATGGGACTGTCCAGGTGTGCTCGAGAGCCAGGAACTGGATGTTGTGGTTTAATCCCGGCCAACAACTCAGCATCACCCAGCCGCTTGTTCACACCCCCCCGACAATGGGACGGGGAAGAGAATCGGAAGGGTAAAAGTGAGAAAACTGGTAGGTTGAGATAAAGACAGTTTAATGGCTAAAGCAAAAGCCGGGGATTAATTCCCTGCTTCCCATCGGCAGGCGGGTGCTCAGCCATCTCCAGGACAGCTGGGCTCCATCATGAGTAACAGTGACTTGGAAAGACAAACGCCATTGCTCTGAACATCCCCCCCCCTTCCCTTCCCCCACTTTCTATACTGAGCATGATGCCATATGGTCTGGAATAGCCCTGTGGCCAGTTGGGGTCGGCTGTCCCAGCTGTGCCCCCTCCCAGCTCCTTGTGCACCAGGCAGAGCTGAGAGCTGAGAAGCCCTTGACTGGTCTAAGCACTACTTAGCAACAACTGAACCATCAATGAGTTCTTCTCATACTGAATCAAAAACATAGCACTATACCAGCTACTAGAAAGAAAATTAACTCTGTCCAAGCTGAAACCAGGACACTGGACCAGGCAGAGAGCAGGACAGCTCACTTATCCTATTACTTTTCTTCCAGGGCTCCATCTTCTTCCCATTGCCGGATGGGACAGGCTTGTACTACCTCCTGCAAGGGGCTGCTGAGGCCCCAAAGTGTTCGGGGACCATTTTCCGGCAGGTACCGTGTAGGACTTCCTACACCGAGCTCATCCCCGTCTCCAACTGGCTGAACAGACCGCAGAGGTGAGTCTGGCCCAGGAGGCCTCGTCCTATCAGCAGTCCCTACAGCAACACAAGGAAGGGCTTCCCACTGCCTGGAAGCTCCTTCCTGCAAGCTTGACACTCTCCTTGGCCATTTCTGGCCCACGTTCTGCCTATGCAAACCCATCCATCCTGGAGGGCTTTCCTCCAAGGTGGATAAGAGGCACTGGGCATGAGAAGGGCGGTGTTGTACCCACACACACAACAGGAGTCCTTCCCATTGACTTCACTGCATCCTTCTCACCCGCAGGTTCCTTGTGGTCGTGGACGTACTCAAACCGGAAAACCTGGAAAGCAGTTCTGTGCTGCGGGGGCTGGAATACATTGATGTGCCAGGCTCTGCCAAGAAGGACTACAAGCTCACCTTCCTCTCCTACAAGGAAGGAGTCTTTAACGCAATGGTAAGCCTGGACACCAGGTTGCGGGGGCCCTTCAAGGAGCTGTTTGCTCCCTGAGAAGCTACACACCTGCTTTCATACCTCCACATGCCCACTGGTGGGATTGTAGGTGTGCTGGGTGGGTACTGAACTGCAGGCCCCTCCCCGTACACCCCACTCATGTCTCTGGGGGCTGCAGAGCACAGGTGGGTCAGGACATTGGTGAGCTGGAAGCAATGGGCAATCGGGAGGCTACAAAGTGGAGATGCCACACGTGCTTTCCCCAGTCTCGCACTCCTTTGGCGGTCTTTGGAAGTAGGGTGCTGAGCTTGGGCAGCTTAGCACAACTGGTATATTTTATGCGCAGAAAGGCCAGCGCTTCCCTTTCTTTCTGATTCAGGTGACCTTCCTCAATGAGGTGACTGAGGAATACTTGTTTTACATGGTGACTTTCAAGGCCACTGCTTCAGGACCCATCAGCACTGTTGAAATGACCACCGCTGTTCGGCAGAGAATGTCTTCCACCGTCAAGGTGGACAACCCTCTGCCTGTCCCGGTGACATTTGCCATAGATTGCAAAGTGCCTGATGTCAACGTTCCCCCACATTTCACTGTTCCTGCGCGGTCAGAGGTAGGAGCAAAGCTCATCCAGTACACTCTCCTCTCCCTGCAGCCCTTCTGGGGGTGGGTGAGGGGGATCCCCTACATGAACCATCTGGGGCTGCTTTCCAAGGGTGACAGCGCCTGCCTGCTAATAATCTGGAGGGGAGGCAGTGTGTGAGAATATCCCTGGCGGGGGGATTGCCCTGCGCCGGTGGCGTCGGATGTGCTACCCCTCATGATAATACGCTCCCGTCAGGCCTGGCATGGCAGGTCATTGTGCCACACACTCCATGTTTAGCGTGGGTATTTTCAGTTTGGAGTGGCTGCAGGGCATGCCTCACCCCGCTTGGCAGGGTGTTTGCAGCCTGGATGGATAGGAGGTGGTGTGTGGCCGGCGGGGTATAGGGACATTTTAGGGTGAGAAGCTTCTGCGGTAGTGCTGGCAGGTCTTAGCTGTTGGGGACGGTCCCCAAATGAACTGTCCCTCACGTGCAGCAGGGCTCTGACCCAGAGAGGAGGAGTTGGAGCGAGGGAGGGTGCTGGGCTGCCTTCCAGCACCACGTGAGCACACCAGGGACCAATTTCCCCCATCCTGGGCCCTGCCTTCCCCGTCTCCGCCTGACCCAGCGGCTTTTCCCTTCATTCCTCCCAGGCTGATCTTGTCTTTGAGTACCAGCCCCTGAAAATGGGTGAGAGCACCGGGCGCCTGGTGCTCCAGAGCAGCGACTTGGGCTCTTTCTACTACAACCTGCACCTGCAAGCCACCACAAGCAGGCCGGAGAAGCCCCTGTACTTCTGCACCACGCTGGGCTCCAGTCAGACCATCACCACCAAAATCACGAATTACGCCCGGCAGAAGACAGACTACCTCCTCCAGGTGACCCCAGCCTGCCCTGGGCTCTTGCTGGGAAGCAGCTCATCTGGCCAGTGTTATCCCTCTCCATCAAGGGATCCTGCCCCTCTAGTTTGCCCAGGCACAGCTGGGGTGGCCGTGTGAGCCATGGGGGTCTTTGTCTCCAGCAGACCCCTCTCTGCTGCCCTTGCTGGAGTTGCTTTTGCAGGTACCATGGTGCCTGGACTCTTACAGCTCTGGCAGTCAGGTCTCTTGGGGTTTGGATACAGGGTTGTTGCCGCTTGGCATGTTTTGGCAGTCCCCGTGGCAGTTTATCATGGGCGCTCAGTGGGGGTACGGTGCAGTGACAAGCAAGGGAAAGGGACCCCAGCCGCATGTTGGTGGGGGACTGTCTGTTTCTTCCCAAGGTGCTGTCTTTGTGATCTGCCCCCTCCATGTTCTCTTCTTGCCCCTCCACAGACCAACTGCGCCGACTTCCAGACGGAGAAAACCATCAGCGTGGCCCCCGCTGGCCCCGGGGGCTCGGAGGTGAGCCTGGAGGTGACCTATGAGCCCTGCCAGCTGGGCGAAGCCAGAGCCATGCTGCAGCTCTCCTCCCCGCTCGGGGGGGAGTACAGCATCCCCCTCTTCGGCCTCGCCCTCCCGCCCAAGCCCCAGGGCCCCTTCCCCATCAAGGCCGGCGGCACCGTCTCCATCCCCTTCAAAAATGTCTTCCTTCAGCCCACGGCCTTCCAGTACATGGTGGTGCACCCGGCCTTCACTGTCAGGGGCCCGGAGAGCTTGCGGGCCAAGAAGACCACCTTCATCGCCGTCTCCTTTGAGGGGGGCACGGCCCCCGTCACCAGCAAGATGGTGGTCTCCTGCCCGCGGGCTGCCGGCGCAGCGGGCGTCTCCTGGGTGTTCTACCTCCGGGGTCTCCCCCCTCACAAGTGACTGTGCCCCCCCCCCCCCCCCC
>JADKXX010003690.1:0-68244 GCA_017310255.1 Butorides virescens
GGCCGGCCCGGCGCCACGGGGCGGGGCTGGGGGTGCTGAGGGAGGTCCTGGGGCTACTTGCGGCCCCAGGGTGGCGGGAGCCGGCCCGGGATGCTGGGGTGAGGGTGCGGGTCCCGCCGTGCACCGTGGGTCTGGCTCCCGGGTGGGACCCGAGGGCTTCAGGGAGGGGGTCACCCCGCGGGGACCCGGAGGGTTTGGAGGAGGGGGTCACCCCGGGGGGTCGGGTCACCCTAGGGAGACCGGGAGGGTCCGGGGGATGGGGTCGCCCCAGGACGACCTGATGGGGGTCTGGGGGAAGGGGTCATCCCCGGGGCACCCAGAGGGTCTGGAGGAAGGGATCACCCCGGGGGGACCCGGGGGGTCCAGGAGAAGGAGTCACCCCGGGGGGTCTGGGGCACCGGGGGGCTGCAAGTCGAGGAGCCCAGGGAGGGGACTCATGGTGACCCTGTCAGGGGACAATGCCCAGGCAGGAGGGGCTCCCCCCCCCAGAGCTGCTCTACATCTCCCATCCCTGTGCCACTGGTCACTGAGATTTATCTCCGAGTCTGTCAGCTTTTAGGTGTGAGCGGGGACCTGCTGGTTCGGGGCACATGTCCCAGGGCGGGAGTTGTGCCAGCGAGCCCCTCGCAGAGAGCCCGGTCTGGCGGAGGGTCCCCGGTGCCGTTGCACAGCGCCACATGGAATAAGCGTAACTTTAGAAACTCATCTCTTCTGTCATGCTTGTGGAGGCGGCCGACTCCGTGCCCAGCCCTGACCGTGGCAGGGGGACACGAGGGTCTCACTGGGCAGCAGACCGGAGCTGCAAGCAGGGGCAGCAGGGGCTGGGGTGGCCGTGCCTGTCGTCCAGGGCCTGTCTCGCATCAGCCTGGGTTCATCACCTCGTGGTGCCATCCCATCTCTTCTCTGAGGTCTCGCCCAAGCTTGTCCTGCGCTTGATCCAGGTTGCAGAGGCGGGAAGTGCCTGCTGTCACCCTCGGCCTTTGGGTGTTGCCTTTATGTCTACCTGCATGGCTGCTGTTTCGGTAAAGCTCGGGCCTTCCCTTCAGAGCATCCCTGGCGAAGGTCAGGCGCCTGCTGGCATGGTTGTGCCCCCTCTAGTGTTGCCTGTACACATGTGCCCTATGCGTCTTCTCTTTCTGGCAGCATTGGTCTGGGTGCTTTGTGCTGCTCTGGTCTATGGCTTTGCCTGTGAAGGGCTGCATCCTCCCCAAGCACTGCCTGAGAGCTCAGCTCATCGAGATCTGAAGCATCCCCTCAGGGGACAGCCCAACGCAGGGCTGGGAGTGATGGTCTGAGCCAGAGGGTGAATTTCAGGTGGGAGAAGTGGCTACGGCGAGCCTGCAAGGGCAGCCAGTGATGTGGGGATGGAGCTGCTCTGCTCAGGCTTTGGCAGGGGATGTGGGAAGGATGCAGGGTGGGAACCATGTGCCTCAAACATGGAGGGTGTTCCAGGTAGCAGAGAAAACTGATTCTTGCAATGGGGTGAGCGTTTGCTCGGGTACAAAACCAATGCATCCAACCCCTTCTCCTGTTCAATGTGTGTATCTTTTGCTCATTTTCTCTGTTCTTCAGGGGAATTGTTTCTTAAGGGTGGGGTGTGGTGGATGCACTGCACTGTCCTCGCAGCTCGATCCGCGGGGATGCTTCAGTAACTGCTCCTTCGCTGCTGTGTGGGATGATGCTCCTTATCTAAGCAGCTCTGCTTGCACCGATTCTGCCCCAGGATTAGGGTTTCGTGCTTGGATTATGCCAACCAACATCTGATTTTGGGATCAGCCAGTTCAAACTGGAAACCCAGTTCAGGAAGGGTGTAAGGAGGAGAAAGGCAAGGGCCAACCCTTTCTGCAGAGACACAGCTTTAGATCAGCAGAATGGCACTGGCACTGTCTCTCCCGTGTCTGCAGCATCAAGCGAGGAGGGATTTGCTGCCTCTCAGCTCAGGTACCTCCTTGTCCTCTGGCCGGTAACGTGGGAGCAGCTCCTGCTGCCTGCAAACTCTGATGCTGTGAGTTGCTGTTGGGCACCTTTTGCCTCGTTAGTTAAATCTTGAGCCCTTGAAACTCTCAAAGGAAGTCTGTAAAGTTATTCCCATTCAAACAAAACTCTATTCATTAAATCCAGGCAGTAAAAGGGTCACCCCCTCAGTCCGTGCTGCTCGAGCTCGCTGTGTTCCTCCTGCCGGAGCCTGCTGCTGGGGTGGAACTGGAAAACAGAGCTGTTTCCCTAAGTCAGTTTGTGAGGGTAGGTTGGGCCGTAACTGTTGGAGAACTCGTCTCCTGAGCGGGGAGAGTGAGGCAGGGCTGCACGATGCCCCCAGGGAGAAAGGGGGCGGCTGCTTTGCTCAGAACAGGGTGAGAACAGAGCTGGCATTCACTGGGGGGAAAAAAGTTCATAAATGTTTTCTATAATGATTTTCCCGGATTATGAAGTGGGCGACTGGCCAGTAGCACCCGTCTAGGGAGGGCAGCATGAGATTTGATATAACACCAAAAAAAAAAACTGGTATGGAGTTAGGCATGGAAGCTTTTGCACTCCTGGAAATGAAGGTAAAGATCCTTACTTAGGCGGAGATTTTGAGACGAGTGGATTCACGTTATGGATAGAAGTCAAAAGGGAGGAAAAAAGGCTGCTGCATTGGCCGGGAATCGAACCCGGGCCTCCCGCGTGGCAGGCGAGAATTCTACCACTGAACCACCAATGCTCCAGCTGCCTGCACCTCTGCCCGCACTGCAGCCTGCATGGCTGCCTCAGCCTCCCCGGCTGGCCGGTGGCTCTACTGCAGAGAGCCGGGGCTGAAGGGCTGGTTGGGCAACCTGGGACCTGGAGGCGGTTGCATAGGCTGGAGCAGGGTTATGGGCCTCTTCCTTTAAGCACAGCTGATGCATTAAATATTTCTGGGTAACAGGCTGCAAGTTTCTAAAGAGGAACGGGTATCGCGTGCGGAAACCTTGTCTGCTTTTTGTTAAGGTTTGTGCTATGTAAGAGCACATACGATATATGGAATCTCAGCTGAAGCGATGGCGCAGGTGGCTGGGAAGGTCCGAAATGGACGTCATCTATCTGGACTTCTGCAAGGCCTTTGACACGGTCCCCCACAACATCCTTCTGTCTAAATTGGAGAGCTATGGATTTGATGGGTGGACTGTTCGGTGGATAAGGAACTGGCTGGATGGTCGCATCCAGAGGGTAGTGGTCAACGGCACAATGTCCGGATGGAGACCAGTGACGAGTGGTGTCCCTCAGGGGTCCATACTAGGACCGGTGCTGTTCAACATCTTCATCAATGACTTGGACAGTGAGATCGAGTGTACCCTCAGCAAGTTTGCAGATGACACCAAGCTGAGTGGTGCGGTTGACACACCAGAAGGATGGGATGTCATCCAGAGGGACCTGGACAGGCTGGAGAGGTGGGCCTGTGTGAACCTCATGAGGTTCAACAAGGCCAAGTGCAAGGTCCTGCACCTGGGACGGGGTAACCCCCAGTATCAATACAGGCTGGGGGAAGAAAGGATTGAGAGCAGCCCTGCCGAGAGGGACTTGGGGGTGCTGGTGGATAAAAAGCTGGACATGAGCCGGCAATGTGCCCTGGCAGCCCAGAAGGCCAACCGTACTCTGGGCTGCATCAGGAGGAGCGTGGCCAGCAGGTCGAGGGAGGTAATTCTGCCCCTCTACTCAGCTCTGGTGAGACCTCACCTGGAGTACTGCGTCCAGCTCTGGAGCCCTCAGCACAGGAAGGACATGGAACTGTTGGAGCGGGTCCAGAAGAGGGCTACTAAAATGATTTGAGGGCTGGAGCACCTCTCCTATGAGGACAGGCTGAGAGAGTTGGGCTTGTTCAGTCTAGAGAAAAGAAGGCTGTGGGGAGACCTGATTGCGGCCTTTCAATACCTAAAGGGGGCCTATAGGAAAGAGGGGGAAAATCTTTTTAGTAGGGCCAGCTGCGTTAGGACAAGGGGTAATGGTTTTAAACTAAATCAGGGTAGGTTTAGGCTAGATATAAGGAAAAAATTCTTTACAATGAGGGTGGTAAAACACTGGAACAGGTTGCCCAGAGAGGTAGTGGAGGCCCCATCCCTGGAAACATTCAAGGCCAGGTTGGATGGGGCTCTGAGCAGCCTGATCTAGTTAGCAGTGTCCCTGCTGACTGCAGGGGGGTTGGACTCGATGACCTCTAGTGGTCCCTTCCAACCCAAAACATTCTATGATTCTATGATTCTATAAATCTCGGTGCTGGGCATGGGTCTGGTGGGCAACAATTCCCTGCCGAGCCACCAGTGCTCCTTGTGCTTGCCAAGCAGTTCATTGCTGCCGTCTTGTGCTGCATCGGGGGTAAATGATCCTGGGAGTTCATGAATGGTGGAGGCGGCTGTGGGTTGGGAGCAGCAGGAGGGCAGCGAGCTGCTGCTGGACGTGAGTGGGAAGGAGGGGAGAGCTCTGGTTTCACCTGTGGGCTCCTTGAGCATTCCCCCTTTGGTACAGCTTTCTCTGGCATTTGTCATGGCCAAAAATCCCTGTTTCTGATGGCCACATGGAGCTGAGCTCCTGAGCCTTTGTATCAGGCAAAACCTAAAGCCCCCTGGGTGTTTTCCTCTTCTCTCCCCAGGCTGGTGCGAGAGTTTGTGGCTCAGAACAACACCTCTCAAATCAAACACGTGATCCAGATCCTGTCGCAGGAGTTTGCCCTCTCCCAGCACCCCCACAGCCGGAAAGGGGGACTCATCGGCCTGGCCGCTTGCTCCATCGCCCTGGGCAAGGTAGGTGCAGGTGGGTTTGTTTTGGCTTGTGCAGGTTGCAGTGCGAGAACAGCAGCTCCTCCTGGGTCAGCATGGTGGGGAGACCTGGGCTGGCGGCCCCACAGCTCCCCGGCTCCCTCCTTGCATTGCAGCGCATGGCTTGGGTTGTGTTTGAGTCTCCCCTTCACACCCAGCCACATCCGTTGGGCATGGCAGCGCTTTCTGGCCTGGGTCGCATCTCGGCAGCTCCCTAGGTACGGTTTAAGTGCATCTGTCTGTTCTCTGTTTCCAGTAGCTGGACTAGACTCATCACGTCGAGTACTAACGTGTGTTAACGGAGCTGAGAAGAGGTGCAGCCCTTCCACCTCCTGTCCCCAGTTCAACCGGCTCCGGCAGCATGGGCAGGGCCTCTGGGAAGCAGGGCTAAGGCACAGACCGAGCGGTGGCAGAGTTGTAGTCAAAGTAAAAAAGTGGCATAGGGCATCAAGCTGCATTAGCCTGAGCTAGCAGCTGACTGTTGGGCTTGGTAGAAGTTCTACTTGCAGAACGCGTGGATCAGTCAGTCCAGTTCTAGAGGTGTTCTGTCGATGCCCCTGGCATGGGAAGTTTGCTGATTTCTGTCCCAGTTAAGGTCTTTCTCTGTAACTTCCCTCTCGTTAACAAAAACAAGCTCAGTAAGTTGCCTCTAGGGCTACGCCAGACCATCCAGGTCCCCCAAGAGGGGAGCATGGACTCTGCAGGCTCATGGCTCCGTCGGGCTTCTGAGTCAAACCGTGTGGCTGGTTTTTGAAAGCGCCTGCAGGAAGGAGTTCTTTTGGTCCATAGTAAGGTGTGTGTTAAAGAAAGCAGAGGGCTGCTTGTCGAGAGCAGGCTGTGCTTGTTGGAAGAGCTACAAGGTAGATTTTAATTAATTTATTCCCCTTCTGAGGAGAGTCACGATCGGTCCGGGTGGGTGCTTTGAAGCCTGATGGCTTTTACATTAACTGGCTTTATGTTGGTGGCCAGGGGCTTCTGAGCAGCGTTCATGTCTTTGTCCTCTTGTTCAAAATGCAGAACCTCTTTGAAAAACCCTCCTTCCCCGGGATGAGCCATGCTCTGCCCTCAGCCCAGGCACATAACCCACCTTTTCCTCCTGCACAGCATGGGGACAGGCGCTCTGTGCTGCCAGAGCTGCCGGTGCAGCTGGCTCTGGGGGATGAAGGAGTTGGTTTAGGTGCCCTTGAGGGGTACTGATAAAACTCAGAGTTCAACTCTTCAATCTGCTGGTTCTCATATTGTTGATTTTCTTACCATCTCCTTTGCGAGATGCTCAGGAAGTGCCAGCCTGTTTCCCCAAAGTAGAGGTTTTTAACTTCAAAACAAGCCAGCCTCCCACCTCCACCTCTGGGTTTGTCTGGAACATCTGCTGTGCCGGTGAATCCTTAAGCAAAGGTCTTCTGGGCTGGGGAGCGGCCTCATGAATGACGATATTTGCTTGCGGGAAGAGTCAAGGTCAGCCTAGCGTGGCTCTTCCATGGTGCAGGAGGACAAGCTTGAATGTGTAAAATCTTGCCTGGGAGTCAGAGCCCTGCAGTCCCTTCATCTGACAGATTTGTCCAGCTTAACTCCGCCAGCTGTGGTAGCTCCTCATCTGTAAGCAGCTCCATAGGCTGAAGCTGCTCCTCTTCTGGTAGTTGGGGCCATGTTTGAGTTGGTATTTCTGGAGAAACCAGGGCAGGAAAACACTTTGGGGATTACTGAATGTCTTTCTTTCTGCAAAGCCTCTATCACCAGCTCTTGATGTTAACAAGAGTAACCCAACAAGCATTGGATTGCCCAACAGACCAAGGGCTTCTTTGCTTAACTGAAGGTACAGGTGGGCTTGGTCTGCCACTGTCTGGGACATTTTCCCTGGTCCTGGAAACCTTGGTGGGTTTGTGCAGAAGCCAGCTGGCAGAGCAGGATAAATCCTGGCCAATGTATGACTTCTGCGAGGGCTGGTGACTGCTGGCTTTGCTGGGGATCTGCCTCGTCTCCTGCCTGCAGGGCAGAGGGAAGGGGGGATGGATTTCTCTGAGGGTCAGTCGCCAGCAGAGATGAGTGGCATGCAGTGGGAAACAGCCCCTCTTGCTGTGAAAGGCGCTCGAGCGCTTGAATAACTGCCCAAACTTCTTGCATGTCTCTGGGCATCGAAACCAGCCGAGTACAGCTGCAGTAATAGCTTCATTTGCTGGCGTAGATTCCCTTGAAACAATTTCTCAGCTTGCTCAGTTGGCTGTCACTGTACCTGAATAATAAAATTCAAGAACTTCAATAATAAAATTCAAAACTCGTTAATAAATCCTGTCTAGCCTAGGCATGCTAAGCCATCAAGGACCTGAATTTTTGCAGTAGGTTCCAGGGCAGCGCCATCTCTTCCCTCTCCTTGTGGCATGGTCCTCCGCTAACCAGTCTCCTCCTGTCCACCAGGACTCTGGGCTCTACCTGAAGGAGCTGATTGAGCCGGTGCTGACATGTTTCAACGATGCCGATAGTCGGCTGCGGTACTACGCTTGCGAGGCCCTCTATAATATCGTCAAGGTGGCCAGGGGCTCTGTCCTCCCCCACTTCAACGTGCTCTTTGATGGCCTCAGCAAGGTAAGAAGCTTCCTCTCAACCCTCATGTGGTTTTATTTCCCACGCTGGAGAAGTAAGACTTGTTTTCTAGTCCTCATCTCCTCTGGGTCAAACAAACCAAGTTGTCCAAGGTCGTCTTTCCAAATGAACTGGTTTGCTTTGATCTAGGCAGGTCTGAGGGACCAAACAAACAGTTTCTGCAGCAGCGTTAGTGGCCACTGACGTCGTAAATACTGGAGATCGCTGTAAGATACCTTGTTCTCTGTCCTCACCTCCAGGTTGTGTTTTCTGGCTCCTTGTTGAGTCATATTAGGAAATAGGGCTGACAGAACTGCTGGAGGCGAGGTGGCTCTGGAGCACTACAGCTTTGTGGGGTCTGTAGGGTCAAAACCATGTCTATGTCTGCCTGTCTTCACAGCTTCTCGCTGGAAACTCGTACTTCTCTGCCACTTAAGAACATGGCTGCTGGCCCATGAAAACTTGCGTAGCTGGGGGAAGCGATGGGTGCTTGATATCCCCCGTAGGAATTCCCTCAGGAGAATTTGTTGGAGCTTAATGAAGAGTTGGAGATAAAGGGAATTCTCTGTGTTTGATCCTGTAATGCCAAAGGAGAGCAACAGTCCCGTGAGCTGTCTGGCAGCTCGGCTGCGGAGCCGGGGACAGGCCTGAGACCCGTCGCTGCAATGGCTCTTGTTTCTGTTGTTCACAGCTGGCTGCTGATCCTGACCCAAATGTCAAAAGTGGCTCTGAGCTCCTCGATCGGCTTCTCAAGGTATTTTTTTCCCCTCCAGCTGAGAATGCTTGGTGCAGGCTGCAGGCATGTCCTGGCTGGGGATGTGTCGCTCCCTGAGGCTGCAGCTGCTAAAACCATCCCAGCTCAGTCCTGTGGCTACTGTCAAAATATTTCTTTCTTTCACCGACTGTAGCCTCTTAGATTGAAGGTCTGGTGGTGATCTCGGGCAGCTGGGTTGAAGGGCTGGTGGGTTATCGCAGTACCACATGTGCCACATTCAGCTCTTGGGAGCCAGGTTTTAGTCTGAGCAGGGTTGCAGCCCCATCCCAGGCAGCAGAAGGGCTGTTCTTCTGCTTTTCCTCTCTTGCCTAAGTGAGTAGCGAAATGAGCAGAGCTGCTCTGCAAGGAGCAGAGATGATGCTTCGGGGTGGGGGGCTTGGTTCCCGTTCCTGTTCTGCCTGCCGACAGGCTTTTGCTTGCACAGACCTCCCAGTTCCTTTTCCGCTACTCAGCGGTAAGAGGCTCCCTGCTAGGTCCTGCTCCCCTGCTCCTCCTCGTTAGCACAGCAGTTAATGCAGTCTCCGCCTCGCCTGCTGCAAACCTTCCTGCTGGGAGATCTCCACCGCACTGGTGTGAGAGACTTGGCCATGCAGCAAAATCCACCAAGCATGTAGGAAGGGCTTTAAAGGAAAGCCAGGGGACTCTCCCACCCCTGACACATGTGGTTACAATCAAAGGGGTTTGCTCGTGTGTGCAACGCACCGCCAAGGCACGAACTGGAGATGCTCCCCCCTTCCTCCTGTTCAGCCAGGCTGACGTGCCACAGGCAGGAGCCTCCCTCTCTGGGTCCCGCTCAGCATTAGTCCCTGCCCGAGGGGGAATTCCTGGCTCATCGCCTGATCAAACCTCGTGATTCCTTCTCCCCAGGTCTCCTGACCAGCAGACCCATGCATCAACTGCTCGTCATCTTTTTCCTGTCATATGCCTTAAAATAGGCCGGGTGGGGGTGGCTGCATGGGCATGGTGGCCAGCCCTCCTAACACCCTCTGCTTGGGCTCTGCAGGACATCGTGACGGAGAGCAACCAGTTTGACCTGGTAGGCTTCATCCCCCTGCTGCGCGAGAGGATTTACTCCAACAACCAGTATGCCCGCCAGTTCATCATATCCTGGGTAGGTACACACAGCCAGACACGTCCAAAGTCCAGAATACCATCATCCGCCAGCATCCCATGTCTGGGCAAACAGCAGACATCCGTAGCGATGCGTGAACTCAGGCAACCTGAATTTACACGGGCAGGTTTTTTAAGCCAGCAGAGTTTTTCACTTGCTACTTTAAAACCCCAGCTCCCTGTCTCCTTGCTGTTGCAGTCGCAGGAACATCGTACTGCACTTCTGCCGACCTGGTTTAGGACTTTGCACACCAAGTTAGAAAATACGGTCAAAGCATTGCTTGTACAGATAGATAGGCTGTGGTCTAGAGGTTACGGTCTCCCAGGGGGCAGTGCCCGGCTGCTCTCCATCGCCCAGCGGTGATGGAGGAATGTTGCCCTCCATGAGGCAAGGCTTGCTTTCTCCTTTCTGTGTGAGGCAGGAGCTCTCAGTGCCTGGTGGAGTCTGGGGGAAGATGCAGCCATGCTGTTTGCCATCCCAGGTCAGCCTGTAATGCATCTTGGCACTCATTCCTGATCCCTGCTCTGTTTTACAGAGCTGTGATTGGAAACCTAGCAATGCTGTAGGCTGATCACTTGCCTCCTGTGCTAGCCCAGCTTCTTTCTGAGACATGCAACTCCATGCTGTCCTCCTGTCCTTCCCCACACTATCCCACACAGCCCGGCTCTGAATTCCTCAGTATCTCACCAGATTTGTGCTGGTGATGTTAGTCAGCTTCTTCCAAACTCACCTCTCTTCTTTCTTACTCCTCCCCTGAGGTAGATCCTGGTCTTAGAGTCTGTGCCTGACATCAACCTCTTGGATTACCTGCCAGAAATCCTGGATGGGCTCTTCCAGATCCTGGGAGACAACAGCAAAGAGATACGGAAGATGTGAGTGTGGAGGCTGGCCGGGTGCGAGGGCTGCGTTTTTGCTCACTGTGTTCACTTGTTTGCAACTCTTCTGTGTAACTGCAGCGAACCCCCATGTGTGAGGTGGGATATGGAGCAATCTGTCTGCCTTGGTCAGCAGATCAGAGTGTCCTTGGCAAGGGCCTCCCTTTCCCGGCTTGTTGTGGCTGGAGCGGCTGCGGAGGACACTGTGGTCTGGTCTGTCGGTGCCATGGCACAAATTGTTGTGGCTCGGTTCAGCCCTTGTGCCCAGTATCAGAGCTGTAGAGGCTGACGTGTGCTTCTGAGATGGGGTGTGAGTTCTGCATACAGGCTTTGCAGCTTCTGAGCCTCACTCAGCAAGGCACAGCACCACCCCAGCGTCTTCTGGGTGCAGAAGAGGAGCAAGCATTGTGAGCTTGCTCTTCAGATCCATTGCTGGTCTCAAGACCAAGAGGTGTTTTGAGGCAGAGGAGTGGCTGGGTGTTCTCAGGGAGGTCTGAGGATCTTGGCTGCTTGCGCTGGGAGAGAGTAACTGGACCTGTTTTGTAGGGCACAAGTTAAGTGGTGAGACTGGCCTGGGCCTATCCCACCACCGAGCCCTACTGGATCCTCCCTGCTTCTTTGTTTCTCAGCATCCATGTGTCGGGAAACAAGCACTGAAGGCTTTGGGTATCATCTGCCCCCCTCTGTGCTCCCCATCCCCAGGCTCACGTTGATCCCAACAGAGCCTGTGTGGCTGTTAGGGGAGTTGTGGGAAGGTGCGGGGGGCTCCAGGCAGTCATCGCCTCCATCCTCTGCCTTGGAGCAGGACGAGCTCATCAGCCTCGTCCTTTCCGTGCCACCAGCATCCTTCCTGTGCGGCATGTAGGAGGCTGGTTTCTGTAACTTTTCCCTAACTTCTCTGTCCGAGGCGACTGAGTGCTAACCAGACGCACTGCCTCCCTGCAGGTGTGAGGTGGCTCTCGGGGAGTTCCTCAAGGAGATCAAGAAGAACCCCTCCAGCGTCAAGTTTGCCGAAATGGCCAATATCCTGGTGATCCACTGCCAGGCGGCAGGTGAGTGTGCAGGACCGAGCTGTAGCATCCACCTCCAGGTCTGCAGTGCTGGCCATAGGTTCAGGCCAGGAGTTCTCCAGGGGGCTATTCACCAGCCTGCCCACTTGCGCTTTCTTTGCCGTCATGCATGCAAACCCTGCTGCAAGGGGGGGGGCCCATGGTTGACACTTGTACTGCTGATCCCCCAGCCTCAAACACAGGTCTGGCAACCCGTCAAAGTGGAGGTGCCTGAAAGTAAAACCCCTGGCTGTGGAGGGCGCCTGTGGCTATCCAGCACATCTAGAGGATCTAGAGGGCTTACCGTCTTAGAATCATTGAATCGTTTAGGTCAGAAAAGACCTTTAAGAGCAAGATCATTGCATGATAGAAAAATAGAAATAGACCTAGGCTGCTTGCTCTTGAGTAAACTGATGCCTGATTAACTTACATTCTTTAAGCCTAAAATCTGGCCTTGCATCGGCTGACTGCCCCAGCAATGCTCCCTTTTTCGGAGCTTGGGGAGGTTAATAAAGCCCCATCTCTAGGAGGGCTGCTTGACCTGGGTACAAAACTGCTCTGGGTGTGACAGAGGAAATACCCTTGTGCCTTGGGAAGCTTGACAGAGTACTTGTAAATGAGGAAACCTGGATTATGGATTGAACTGGGTTAACTCTGAAACCTAATGGTTGTGTTTAATCTCAACCTCACTGCAGATTCAGGTCTTAGCTATTTCTTCTGGGACTAAATTGTCCCAGACTAGGGACTCTCTGGACTAGGGACTCTGGATGGAGCAGAGGCAGCTCTCTGCTTGCAGGTGGTCCTTGGCCTGTGGAGTTTGCTCAGCTGGCAGTGCTGTCCTTTCCCTCACCTTTGCTTGTCCCCTGTCTTCCAGACGACCTGATCCAACTGACAGCCATGTGCTGGATGAGGGAGTTCATCCAGCTGGCTGGCCGGGTGATGCTGCCTTACTCCTCAGGGATCCTGACCGCTGTCCTTCCATGTCTCTCCTACGATGATCGCAAGAAGAGTATCCTTCTAACTCTGAGCTGCTCCTATTCTTGCTACAGCAACCCGCAGGGAAGCGCCTGTTTCCTGCCCCTGGGGCTCAGGGCCAGCTGCGCTGCCAGAGAGGGCCAGGAGAAGTCCTCCCACCAAGTGCTAAAACTCACGCCGGCCCTTTGGATGTGAGGGGGGTTGCAGTAGCTGGGCTGGGGCGGCCTTGGTGGGACTGCAGTGGCTTCTCCATGGCTGGCCAGATGTGGCACTTAGCCACGTGTGGGACTGCGTGTTCCTTACACTGCCTCCACTCAGACATCAAGGAGGTGGCAAACGTGTGCAACCAGAGCCTGATGAAGTTGGTCATCCCAGAGGATGATGAAATGGATGAAGTCAAGCAGTCGATGACCCTACTGGCAGAGCCCACCTCGGAGGAGTCTGTCTCCAAGCCAGAGGCAGCATCCAGTGGTGAGTCCCCATTGGTCTTGAGCCATTAGAGGTGCGAGGAAGGTCAAGGGAAGTTCTTGAGATGGTTTGGTGTCCTGAGGCAGCCCAGGGCACTTGGGACCTCTGTGCTTTCTTTGAGCCTTGGAATCCTGTTTCGCAGATGATCCTCTGCTGAGACAGACATGTTTGGTGCTGTCTGCGTAGCGGGGTCACTGATCCGGCCTGGAGCCCACACAGTGCTGTAGTGCTGTGGTCCCTGGTGAGCATCCCCATCCCCTCACAGCGTTTCGCTTCAACTTAGTCATTAAGTCTATCTAGAAGAGCTCATTTATAGTTAAGTGTTTAGTGTCTGCTGCATAACATGGGAAGAGAATAGCCCACCTGTCCTGTGGTTGGTTTGGGAGGAGCTACCAGCACCCAAAAGAGAGCTGAGTGAGCTGTGTTAGTCCTGGAGAGCATCAGCATGTGCGTGGAGGCTGTCTGTGTTGGAGAAGGGTAGAGAACAGAAAGGAGAAGAATTTTGGGTCCTTTCCAATTTCACGGTGCTCTTGAGACCATCATGCGGGTATCGTCCCAGTCCTCAAATTCCCAGAACAGGAAAGGCTAAAGGTTGCAAGTGTGATGGGAGGCCTGGAAGAGTGTTCAGGTGAAAAGAAACTGCCTGCAAATGGCAGCGGCTTCAGCCTTCCAGCATCCCTTTGATGCTGTTGTCCTGGGATCAACAGGTGCTGCTTCTGGCACATCTTTGTTGTCTGGGCATTGTGAAATATGTGTAACATTTACATCATGTGGGCTAATCCATTTCATTCTTCTGGGGCTGCACCTTCAGCCCAGTGCTCTTCTGCAACGCATCTGCGAGCAGCTTTTGGAAAATCCTGCCGTGAGAGGGAGCAAGAAGGTGAGAATTAAAAAGCCGAAGGGGTTGTATTGCACAGCAGCAGGCGGGTCGCAGAGGAGGCGGCAGGGGGCTGCGTGGGGCCGCAGCCGGGCGGCGGCGGGTGAGGCCGGCAGGAGCCAGCAGCCGGGGCGCGCAGGCAAGAGCACCCAGGGCAGCATTGGTGGTTCAGTGGTAGAATTCTCGCCTGCCACGCGGGAGGCCCGGGTTCGATTCCCGGCCAATGCAGCAGCTTTTTTTGGAGGGGAAAAATGTAGCACCGTTGCGCAGCAGCAGCAGCAATGTTTTCTTTCTTACTCCTTATTCCTACCTCCTTTTCTTAAAATCTGTTGCAAAAGAGCTTTAAAACATGAACAGAAAGTTTAAATGCTTTAATATCTGCCCCTTTGGGGGGTTGGATTGAACCCTGAAGCAGGCAGGATCAGATAAACCCGTGATGCTTTTGCACGGCAAGCTCTCAGCTCTGCTCCTTGGTTGTGCTGATGTGGCGGTGCCGCTGTGTGTGTGAGTAGAGGCTGTTGGCACAAGGGGGCATGAAGAGTCAAGTCCATCCTGTCGTGCTTTGTCACTGTGCTGCTAAGACCCAGTTTTAGCATGGGGCAGAGGTTGGGAAAGCCGTTTGGGCCACTCGGCTTCCATGTGGAGTCATGCTGTGGGAGAGCTGGCCCAGTCCTGGGTTGGATTCAGCCCTTCCTGTGCTTGTGTGGTATCTCTAGGCGTTGAAATCTGGACGGCAGCTCTGCGGTTCTGAGCTCCTTCTCTGAGAATGGTTGAAACCATCAGATGGATGTGTCTGGGTCTCCGTTACAGAGGAGGAGACCTGGTTTGGGGCAGAGGTTTGAGGCTGCACCACCTGCGTTTTGTCGGGTAAGAGCAGTCCTGTGCCAGCTTCATCCAGTACCTCTGGCAGTGGAGAAAAGCTTGACAGGGAATACAAAAAGCTCACTGCAGGCAGAAGGGATCCTTGGCATCCCCGGAGCCTCAAACGATGGCTGGTGTCAAACTTTGCAGAGTGTCACGCAGCTCTCCAGTCTCCCAGTCCTGCTCTCCGCCTTCCCTGCCATCCCACTAACTGCAGCTCCTTCTTATCTGCCCCCAGGCTCTCTGGATGCATCCGGTGACCCCAACTTCAGCAAAAGCAGTGTCTTCACAGTAACCAGGTAGGGTCTGTTCGTTGCTTTAGAGGGGCTTGAGAAGAAGGGAAGGCTTCTCGGTTTACGGTTGATGCTGACAGAGCTTCAGGGGAGGATGGTCTGGGCTAGAAAGCAGTTGGGATCTCCTGGGTTGCAGTGGGGTGGATGGCTAGGGATGCTCTAGGATGCTCTATGCTTCTCTCTGATATTTTTGCACCAAAATGTCTTGACTTTATGGTAAACTGAGGTGTTTCCCCTCCCCAGGAGACCTTTCAAGGCCTCCTGGGGAGGTCTGGTGAGGCAGCGAGTGTCCGTGCTCTTGGAGTTCTGCGCCTCGCCTGTCTAAAAGCCCCCATGGTTGAGCCCTCCGGCTAAAAGATACGGTGAAGGTGGGGAGAAGGCAGATGTTGTCTTGATTATGGCTCTTCTAGCTTGGGCAAAATAGGAGGCATTTGGTTCCCTCCTGCCTTTGCAGAGGAATGGTGGTAGAGGAACAGCGGTGTGCTGGTCAGCCAGAGGCATGGAGACCTCATGAGAAGGTGGGATATGAACCGTCTGGGGCTGGCAGAAGAGCCTGGAGAGTGCTGACCCTGCTTCTGGGCACGGCAGCCCTCCATGCTGCAGTCCTGGCAGCCCACCACGGCACGGTGCTGTGAGGCTGTACCTGGGGCCACGCCGTCCAGCTCCAGCTGCTGGCAAGGCAAAGGGTCTCAGTGGTGCCTGCTGCCAGCCCGTCCCCCTGCCAGCTTTGCATGGCATTAGTCAGCCCCGTGCCTGCAGAGAGCAGCTTCGCGCCCAGCACGATCTCTCCCAATACCTCATCTAAATCATCTCTCCCACAAATAGCTTTCTTCCCATCCAGCTGTCGGTGAATCTGGGGACAAAGCCACCTGCTCTTAGAATGCATCTTTCCTTCCCTCCTGCTGCCTGCAGTCCCTTTCCTCAAAGGTCGTGATTTCTGACACTTCTATTATGCTGATGCACGTATTTGTTGTTGTCCCCAAAATAGGATGTGTTACTCTAGGTGCATCCTACCAGCAAGGCTGACACGCGATGCCTGTTGTAACACGTCACAGAGCAATGCAAGCATCAGCTTTTCAAGTTGATGGTCTGGACCCTTCTGTTCCTTTTTTGCACTCCCACAAAGCCCAGCAACTCCCTCGTCTTAATGATGCCTTTAATTGTTTCCTCCCTTGAAAGTATGGATCTTCTAATTTGTGCCTAGATTTCAGTTTATGACTGCTAAGTGGTTCTCCCCGGCTTTCCTGTGATCGCTGCGTCCCTCTCAGCCCAGTTTAACAGGTGCAGAAGTGGGTGTGCGTAGGGCTGAAATTGGGAAGGGAGGTGCTAAGTCCAGGAGGACAAGTGATAACTGCATCTCTGTGCTGAAGAGCTTGCACCCGCGGGAGCAAAGGAGTGAAGACTGAAGCAGGGGGACAGAAGCAGGGAGAGCTGGAGTGACTGGCTTAGGGATAGGGTTTAGTGGTGGGATGGCAGGGTTAGGGTAACAGTTGGGGTTGATGATCTTAAAGGGCTTTTCCAACCTAAACGATTCTGTGATTCTATGACTTGGTCGCCATGTCACCGAGAGCCAGGAGGAGAACGGCTCTGCCAGATCACCAAGCGCCGGGGAAAACCATCAGCAGGCGAGACCCTTCACGCCTCTAAGAGACCTGGTTTTACAGAGGGACTTGTTCTTGAGCCCTCCTAAGCCCTTCTAAACAGGAGATGCCAGGCTTTATCCTGGGGTTTTACCTGCCCTGAAAGCTGTTTCCCTGTCCTGTGTGTCCTCTCTGCTGGCCCAGCATTGGGACCTGGAAGATTTTTGCCATGGTACCCATTGTGGGGGGTCTGGCACAGGGTTGGGGGGCTGTATGTGTCTGACAGGAGCCCTGGATGTCTGCCTGGTGCTCCGTCTATTGCTCAGGCTGTCTGGCTCAGCCCCGGAGCCGGGGGAAGGCGAGAGCTGGCACCTGTAGCCAGCTACAGCCGTAATTCACACCGGGGAGCGGGCAGCTGCCTGCCTGCTGAATGCCCACTGGGTGTCAAGACAGGACCACAGGAAACCGTTGCGTTGCTTTGAAAAGCTGGAAAGCCTGCAAACGGAGGAAGTTGCAGCTGCCTTTTAAGATGAAGTCACTCTTTGCTTGTCTTTTTGTTCGTTCCCCTCCCCTGCTTCCCCCAGTCTCCCCCGGCGAGCGAGTGATGGAGCGTGGCCCGGCGCCAGGCGTCCAGCTCTCACGCCCCCTTCTCCTGCCCTCCCCACGCCGACGTCTGCAGAGGGATAGCACTGCAGCAGCGGCAAAAGGAGGAGGACCTCGGTCAGCAGGGGCGGAGGAGCTCACGGCCCGGTGTCTGCAGAGGGACGTCTTCCATGAAGATGCCATCCAAGAAGATGACGAAGTCTGAATGCTTGATTGATGGATGCTGGGCACGTTCCTATGGCCACAAACTGACATGCACACACACACACACACACACAGAGCTCCTAAAACATGCTGTTGGCGATCCAAAATGCTTCTAGGGTAATTGCCAGCTTCCTGGTGGCATTCGCTAGGAAAAGGGGACCGTGTCTGTGCTGAGATAGAAACTGGCTCCTGGGAGAGCCTGGCTGCACAGGGCTGGAGGGGCTGCAGGGCTCCCCGTGCAGGTGGGGGTCTCTGCTTCCAGCTTCTGCAAAAACCGTGCTTGGAAGTGGACCAGAACCATGTTTCAGAGGCATTGGAGCCTTCCTGTGACCTAGCTGACCCCGCCGATGCTGTGATCGCTGGTGTGAGCCCAGCTCGGGAAGGGGAGGTGGAAGTGTGCTGGCTGGAGCAGAGCCCAGGCTTCCTTCCGTCAGTCTGAGCTGCTGCAGGAGAAGATGCAGACATCTGTGATCTGTCCTGCGTTGCTGGACCAAAACAGCTGGAAAGTGCCTTTTTAGGCTCTTGTAACTGCATCGGTGTTTCAATACAAGACCTGGATGGTTCGGGACAGCTTCCTAACCTTGCTGCCGGGGCAGATGGTTGGGCATGGCTGGCAAGCAGTCAGCAGGGCTGCCGGGCTTAAGTGCGTGGCAGTTGGACAAGGCTGATGGGACTGCAGTCCCTCATCAAACTAGATAAGGGACATGGGGGCTCCAGCAGAGCTTCTGTGGTCCTTCCTGATGCAAAGAAGGCTTCTTGGTTTGGGTGGTGTTCAGCAGTGGTGGTGTAAAGCTGCTCGTTGCTCTGCAGAAAGGGCAATTTGCTGCCACGTGGCTAAACTGCCCAAGGCTGCCTTTAAATCGGATTTTTAAAGGTGGTAGTTAGGGCTGAGTACAAAGCTAAAATTGCTGCTGCTCGTCCTGTGCTGGAAGTCGTCATAGCCCCGTGCCTAGAGCCCGACATGCCTGGGGAGGAGGGGAGCCAGCGAGCTGGGGAGCTCATTGAGGTGGTGAACACTTTGATGGAGGACAGGGATGGTGCTGGGTGCCCCGCAGCACCCAGGGGATGGTTGGCTCAAGGCAGTGTGATGGCTTGTTCTGGGCTTCTGCACCAAGCCTGCTTTGGAGTCCGACGGAGTGTGGCCAGCAGGACGAGGGAGGTTCTCCTCCCCCTCTACTCTGCCCCAGTGAGACCCCCTCTGGAGCACTGTGTCCAGTTCTGGGCTCCCCAGTTCAGGAAGGGTGAGGAGCTACTGGAGAGAGTCCAGAGGAGGGCTACAAAGGTGATGAGGGGACTGGAGCATCTCCCCTGTGAGGAAAGGCTGAGGGAGCTGGGCTTGTTCAGCCTGGAGAAGAGAAGGCTGAGAGGGGATCTCATCAACATGTACAAATATCTTAAGGGTGGATGTCACAAGGACGGAGCCAGACTCTTCTCAGTGGTGCCCAGTGCCAGGACAAGGGGCAATGGGCACAAACTGAAGCAGAAGAGGTTCCAGTTGAATGGAAGGAAGAACTTCTTGACTTTGAGGGTGACTGAGCCCTGGCTCAGGCTGCCCAGGGGGGTTGTGGAGTCTCCTTCTCTGGAGATATTCAAAGCCCACCTGGACGATGTCCTGTGCAACCTGCTCTGGGTGAGTCTGCTTGAGCAGGGGGGTTGGACTGGGTGATCTCCGGAGGGCCCTGCCAACCCGTGCCATGCTGGGATTCTGTGTGATTCTCCAGCAGCTTGTCTGGTGGAGTCTGCCTCGCTGCAGCTTTCAGGTCCAGGGTGTCCTCTTGAGGAGGCTCCTCCTGGCCCTCCTCTCCAGGCTGGAGCGAGGAGATGGGTTCCCTTTGCTTCCCACCTTTTGGGTGGAGGAGCTGGAGGGGGACCTCAGGCAGGCTGCCCTGGCCCTTGTCATGGTCATCTGCAGGTCGCCTCTGCCTGGACCTTAGCCTCATCCCTTCCCTGGGAGATGAGCTTGCACTGGTCCTGCGGGAACTTCCAGTACTTGGAAACCGCAGTAAGCAGAAGGAAGCCAAGAGCGCCAAAATGAGAGTGATGGAGGATGAGAAAGCGACAGCTTGTGCGACCAGGAGCAGAGAGGAGCTATTTACCTCCCGGCCGCTGGCCCGAGCCCGTTGAGCAGCACAGCTGCCAGCCCGTATGGGAGCTGCCCTTGTGACTTGGACCACAATGAAAGAACCTGGATATTTCCACCCTTGGCAAGGCCGCTTAAAGGCTAGAGCCTAGCCTAGACCTTAACCTTGTCTAAAAATGGGGTCAGCAAAGCAGCTGGGCTGGGCAGGAGGCCAGGAGGGAGATGACAGCTCAGGCATTGGCAGAGAAAAGGCAACTGCTGAGGAGAGGGATGGCACAAGCCCTTGAAGAAAGGGGAGAAATGACAAAATGAGTTCATAAGGGACATAAGTAAAAAACATTGCTGTGGGTTGAACCCAGTGGGAACGTGAGCTCTGTTCCTGTGCTGGAGGATGCTCTCCAAGATGGGAGAATGTGCCTGGGGGTGGGTCTCCTGCCCCACCACTCAGCTTGAGCAAAAGGTACCAGCATCCAGAGGCGAGGCCCTGGTACAGCCCCCGTCGTTGCTCAGTTTGCCCTAAAAACATGTTCTCAGTGTCACAGGCAAACCATGGAGACAGTGCCAGGGCGGCGTTCATCATCGGAGGAGAATCTGGGGTAGTGGGTTAGATGGAAGCGATTGCATCTGACATCTGCCCTGCTGCAGATGCCGGCGCTGGGAGCCGGCGTGGCAGGCCCAGAGGATCGCATTAACGCGATGCCGCTGCCGCTGCTCCCGCCCCGCACTGCCTGGGGATTAAGGAGAGCCGGGGCGAGCTGCCAGCCCGCGCTGGAGCTGCAGCCACGGCAGCGCTCACCGTGCTCGGCTGCTGCCTTCCCCCCTGGAAAGGCAGCAGCCCTTGGGAATCTGGTGCCGCTCCATCTCGGAGGCGGAGGAGCATGGTCGGTGGGAGATCTTTAGCCCAATTTCACATGCTCATCAAACCTCTTGCCTTTCGGGATGGTGACCTGGTTTTGGGCTGAGTAAACAAGCTACTTCTGTGCCATCAAACCCCCTAAAAGGTTTATCTCGGCAGATGCAGGGAGAGATTCGTTTGGCCCAGGCCAATGGTGTGAGGTTCAACAAGGCCAAGGGCCGGGTCCTGCCCTGGGGTCACAACAACCCCACGCAACGCTACAGGCGTGGGGAAGAGGGGCTGGGAAGCTGCCCGGCGGAAAAGGACCTGGGGGGGTTGGTTTGCAGGCGGCTGAATATGAGCCAGCAGTGTGCCCAGGTGGCCAGCAGCACCCTGGCTTGTATCAGGACTGGTGTGGCCAGCAGGAGCAGGGCAGTGACCGTGCCCCTGTGCTGGGCTCTGGTGAGGCCGCCCCTGGAATGCTGGGTTCAGGGTTGTGCCCCTGACTCCCAGGACATGGAGGGGCTGGAGCGTGTCCAGAGAAGGGCAAGGAAGGTGGGGAGGGGTCTGGAGCCCCAGGCTGCTGGGGAGCGTCTGGGGGAGCTGTGGGTGTTGAGCCTGGAGAAGAGGAGGCTGAGGGGAGACCTTATCGCTGCCTACAACTGCCTGAGAGGAAGGGGGAGCTGGGGGGGGTCGGTCTCTGCTCCCAGGGAACAGGCAATGGGACGAGGGGAAACAGCCTCAAGTTGTGCCAGGGCAGGTTTAGGTTGGACATTGGGAAAAATCCCTTCCCCGCAAGGGCTGTCAGGCCCTGGAAGGGGCTGCCCAGGGAAGGGGTCGAGTCCCCACCCCTGGGGGTATTTAAAAGCCGGGCAGAGGAGGTGCTTAGGGCCAGGGTTTAGTGGTGGGATGGCAGGGTTAGGGGAACAGTTGGGCTTGGGGAGCTTAAAGGGCTTTGCCAACCCAAATGATTCTGTGGTTCTCTGATAGCCAGCAAGGAGCTTTGCCCAGCTGCCATCCTTCTCAGCAGGACCTGAGCCCGGCGGAGCTGCAGGGTGGTGGTATAGGGCATGGCTGGGGTCTGGCTGACTCGAGGTGAGCCTGGCACTGCCAGCCACCTCCGGGGGTCAGCTCAGGTGGATTTTGACTTGAGCCACAGAGGCTCTGCCCACAGCCCACTCCCGTGTGAGTGCTGCATCACTGGGGATGGGGTTTTCATGAGCAACTTCGGCAGAAGCTGGGCTGGAAATGGCTCACTGCCGTGCTGGCAGCTGTCCAGTGTCCTCCTCTAACAATACCACCCCATGTCCTCCCCGCAGCACGGAGCTGGTGGATGTGACAGCGTCAAGGCCACCTCCTAACCGGCCGGCTTCACGTACTGCTTCTCTGCGCCCTCCTTTCAGCTGCTTCCCTCTGAAAAAACAGAATACCCTGAGGTCTTTTTCCCCATCCTGCACAGGCGATGCGTATTTTGGTGTGGAGATGTAATCAGGTCGAGGATGCATGCTGCTCTTCCAGCTTGCTCCGCTGCTGCAGCGAGAGCTGGTTTTGCAAGAACACCAGATAACGGAGCTGGTTCGGGCTGACTTCATCACCTGGGATGCTGCTCCCTTGGCCATCCCCTCTCCCAAACTCCCCATGCACTGGGTCCCTCCTTCCCTTTGGTTCTGCACATCTGAGCGTTTGACCCTCGGTGGTTGTTTGCAACATCAAAGCAAAACTTAGTCCAACTCAGAAGGTAATTTGCAGCCCCCAGCATCTGTTACATGAGGCAGATCAAGCAGGCCGATATCTGCAGGGCCATGAGGGGCCGCAGCCTCCTCGGCTCACACTTACAACGTGTGTCCTGGGGAAGATCAAATCCTATTAAGACGCAGATCTACTTGCAAATTATACCATGAGAAATCTGCCCCTTAGGATTTCTTATCAAACGGGATGCAGAGCAGCTCTGCGCGCACTAGAAAAATCAGCCAGAGTCTGGTCCAGCCTTGAATAATTCAGTAGCTTGGGTAGACAGGAGTGACTTTAGCTCCTCAGTGCAGCTCCCTCTTAGAGGTCTGCTCCATCCATCTCAGTCCAACCCCCTCTCCTTAACCTGGTCTCCTGTGACAGGTACTTCCCATGTCCTTGCTGTTGAGGAGGTGGGAAACCATCAGGTAGACTTCAGGATCACAAACAGGACAAAAAATGCCGTAACGTGACCTCTTCTGCATTGAGGTCTCCTGTCCCAGTGCAGGTCCCAACTATTTGGGGAAAAACTGGGGAGTTTTTCACTGTGGTAAGAGGTAAGGGTCTGCGGGCTGTTGGTGTTATAAAAGAGGCAATGTCCTGGTGAACTAAGGGAGTTGTTTGCTTCCATGCCTGGTTGATGACCAAGAGTTAGCCTCATCCTTTGGAATAGGTTTTGGGAAACAAGATGATGCTCTCAAGGCAGCCTTGTGGCAGAGAGCTGTATCCCCAAAACACTGCCAGCCAGGCCACCCTCTGCAGTCCTCAGCACGAGTCTGCTGGGATTAGCAGAAACTGGATGTCCTGGCCTGGTTGGGTGGCCCCAATTAGCCGAGTTTGAGGACACGTGGGTTGATGTTCCCTGGAGATGTTTGAACTAGCAGAACTTGGAGTCTGAATGCATTTTATTGATCTCTAGTCTTTGAACCCCAAACCTGGTGACTGTGATACAGACCGGTTTCTCAACACAGCCGTGGTACTGGATCCATCTGGTGTGGTGTCTTGTCGTGCATAGGTACCAGCTGGTTTGGGAAAGTGGTAAAG
Organism: Butorides virescens; assembly: GCA_017310255.1. Classification (NCBI taxonomy): domain Eukaryota; kingdom Metazoa; phylum Chordata; class Aves; order Pelecaniformes; family Ardeidae; genus Butorides; species Butorides virescens. Next base: position 22,705 of record JADKXX010003690.1, read on the forward strand.
CTTGAAACCTGGAAGATTTCTGTTGTTTCCAAAGCAAGTTTTTGGTGTGCTGCTCTATCTCTCGTTGTGCTTCCCCATCTCATAATGCCAGTCAGGAGCTACCTATGCCTCGTGGGCAAATGCGGCCATGCCCAGCCATGACCCTGCAGGCTTGCAAGCCTGGAGCTTGCTTCCTGGCTGTTCTAACTCTTAAGACTTCAGCAGAGTTCTTGGGTTTGCCATGAGCACACCTGGATGCACAGAATAAGAAATGTAGTGGGGGCAGGAACAAGCTGAGGTTTCTTAGGGTTTGAGCTGAGATGTTTGATGCAGCCTCTGGTGTGTTGTAGACCTCCCCATTGTGAGAGGAGTGAGTTGGATGTTACAGCACTTGAACCAGGCTTTCTCCTTTCCATGCAGCTCCGAGAGGATCCAAGTGACCCTGAACCTGGATGGAATAGTTCAGGTGCTGGACTGCCACCTTCATGACACGTCCATTGGGATGATGACCAGAATTGCAGTCCTGAAATGGCTCTACCACTTGTACATCAAGACTCCTCGTAAGGTAGGTCAGGGACTCAGCGTGTGAGCCTGCTGCTTCCTCCATGGGACTGAGCTTGCCTGCCCCTAGCCCTGCTCCTTGCCTTTGAACTGGCTGTAATTATTTTGGTAGTGTTGTAACAGAGTGTCCACCTGCCATTTCTGAGAAGGCTTTGGCTGCTGGATACCCAGTAGCTTAAGGAAGAAGAGCTCTCCAGCTCAGATGGAAAATGCTGGTGAAGCTTTCGGTGGCCTCCCCTAACACCGTCCATCTTTCTGGTTCTAGATGTTCCGACACACGGACAGCCTCTTCCCCATCTTGCTGCGGACCCTCTCAGATGAGTCGGATGAGGTGAGTGCTGCAGCTGCTGAAGAAGTCCTCCTGAAAGCTTACTGTCTCCATATCTATCTGGGCTTTGGGGTTTTTTTGGGTTGAATCGAGGGATTTTTGGGTGTCGGTCTCTTCCCCCAAGTAACAAGCAACAGGACAAGAGGAAGCGCTCTCAGGTTGCTCCAGGGCAGGTTTAGATTGGATAGCAGGAAAAAATTCTTCACTGAAAGGGCTGTCAAGCACTGGAAGGGGCTGCCCAGGGAAGGGGTCGAGTCCCCATCCCTGGGGTATTTAAAAGCCGGGCAGACGAGGTGCTTAGGGCCAGGGTTTGGTGGTGGGATGGCAGGGTTAGGGGAACGGTTGGGCTTGGTGAACTTAAAGGGCTTTTCCAACCCAAATGGTTCTATGATTTTGTGAGGCTTGGCCAGAGTTGGCACTGGTGAGTTTAACCCTGTTGGCTAAACTGAAGAAGACCCAATGCAGAGCCTGTGGGTAGCTGCCCAGCTGAAAGCCCTGCTGTCTCAGTGAGGCTTGTGTGTTTGGGACCCTCTGGCCGTGCAAACCTACTGCATCTCTGAGAACTGATCCTTCAGAGACAACTCCTAAAACCCCTTTTTGCCTGCATTGGGAAGATGGCTGGGATGTCTTTCCTGTGGGGCTGGGTCATCGCGGTCAGATCCTTGGTGAGTGGGAATTGGGGCACCTTGCAACGGCTCTGTAGAGATGTGAGGGGGGTTGTGTCCAGCCAACACTGCAAAATTCAAGCGGTGAGGCAGTTAAGCAGCGCCCACCGCCAGCAAGGCAGCATCAGCATTGCCTGGTGGGGCTGCAGTAGATGCCCAGTGGCATCAGGTTGGCTGGGAATCGCTTGGCTTGGAAGTGAGCAAAGAAAATCAGGCAGCGATGAGTGAGCCAGCTTGCTCTGCCGCCGCTCTCCTGCCTGCCCCTCTCCCTCACAGACCAGAGCTCTTCATCTCCCAGGTCGCTCCCTTCCTGAGGTCCTGCACCATTTTTCCCATTTCCCTGTCTTTCTTCCTCATGCCTCTTCATCTGGTTCCAGTCATCTCAATTTTGGCGTCTTTGGCATCTTCTCCCCCTCTCAGTTGCACCCTGGAGTATTTCCAGTGCTTGGGTGGGAGGCTGGCAGCTTCGGCTGGCCCAGGCACTTCTACCATCAGCTGGATACCTCTTGCCCAGAGCTGCGAATGATCCCGGCTGGTTTCTCAGCCCAGACCTTCCTCGTGGAATAAAAATCACATGCTATCTCCTCTGCCTTACACGCTCAGGGCACCAAACCCCAACCCCGCAGTAATCCCCGTGTGCGAGGGGGTTGTTAGGAGAGGAGGGAAGGGAATAAGCAAGCGAGGGAATGACTTGCTCTTGCAAAGGCGAGCGACTGCCTGGCCATTTTCCATACCCTGCTGCTTACGAGGCGAACCTTTCCAAAAGAGTCCCCAAGCACACATCTGCCTTTGCAACGCTCTAGAAAGCCTGCATCTTGCAGATAGTCTCTCCGGCTTGGCAAGAGATCGCAGTGAGTCATGTTGCAATTACACTGCTTATTAATATTTGAAAAAAGCAGTGAAGAAAGGACCCTGGTGATGCATTTCCTCCATGTGACATAACTGGGAATGGCTCAAAAGTAATTTTAAGCTGATTTATTTAATCCTGCCTTCTATTTATTTAAATGTTTGGAGGGTTGTTTTGTTTTTTTTTTTTAAGGAAATCCATAGACGAGTCAATCCATTAAACACCACTGCTCAGCTGGCTCCCAACCAGATTTGCTGCTCTCTGCAGAGGAAATAGAAATGACCGAAATAGTTGGGGGGGTTTGAGCTGGGCGTTTTTGGGAGCGATGAGGACAGATTGAGCTAGCTAACCTGCAATGTCAATGCCTGCTAGAAAAGGGGATGTGAGGTGCTCGCTCAGCCATTGCTCCCTGCTCGGTGCAGTATTTGTATGCACAGGCGGTGTTGTCCCGGAGCGGATCAGGATCCCCAGAAGCTCTTGGCTGCCGGGCTGGGGATCACTGGGTTAGTGTGGGCTCCTATGTGAGCTCAGCTCTCCCTCCCCTTCCCAGGTAGGGCTCCACACGCTGTATGGTGTAGCACAAGCTGTACACACGTCTTCGGGGATTATTTTTTTTTTTTGGCTGTCTTCATCCTGTGACGCTGCCCTCCCCAAGGGAGCCTGGCCGAGCAGTGGTGCCGGGTACCGTCTTTCTTCTCAGCAAGGCTGAACATCCTTTTGCAGTGCCTGCGGATCCCCTGGCCCCCCATGCCCTCTGTGGTTTGGAGGGTAGCTGTCACACTCCTGATGTGCCCTGGAGTAGTTGTTTCTTGCTAGATTGTTGCCAAAGGAGAGTCTGGCTCTGGAGGGTCAGTGCTGGTCAAGGCTTTGTGTCAGACTGAAAGACCGTGCTCAGGCACCTTATTTTTTAAGGTCCAGTCTTGCTGAGCTGCTCTGAGTCTCTCTGTGCAGTTGCCATAAATAATCAAGCCCAAAGCAAGGAGAGACTCGCGTGGATGGAGCTGGATCCATGCCCTTTAAGTCATCACGCCTGGTTTTATCCTTCCAAGTAGCACAAGGTGTTGCACCACCTCCACCGTGCTGAACAGGGGCCAGTATCTCAGGATGCATCTGCGGTGTCCTGAGTCATCTCTGCCTTCTCTCCTGTTGCCCTTCCTACCCAGATCTCCTGCGCTAGTAAGGAAATGGTCAAGAGACCTAGTTAAAATTCACAAAGGCGGCGGAGAAGTTGGAGCGAAGCTGAAGCAAGCAGTTCCCTTTGATATGTAGACAAGTCGGGATATAAGGATTCCTGGCTGTCAGATGCTGTACTGCTGCACTGCGTCACCTCATGCCGGTTCCCGTGCTTCCCCGGTAGGGAGATGCTCCATCACGCATCTGAGACCTGGTTTAGAAGGCCGTCTTTAAAAGCCCTGGTTAAAATTTTATGTGCTTAAAAACTTCCAAGACTAACGGGACCCTACTGGGAATGGATTTTTCTGCACAAGCTGCTCCTTTCTTTGGGGCAAGTCTCGTCTCGCAGCCCTCTCACCTGGTTGAAGGATTGATGTTAGAGAAGGTGAAAAACCCAAGCCCAGGCATCCTTTGGGAGCAGTGGGTTGGACCTTTCCACCCGCAGGTTAAAAGCGCCGCTGCTGGAAGGCACTGCTGAAAGGAAGAGCTGCCCTCCAGGTCATCTCCCTTTGCAAGCTCCTGGGGCGAAGGCAGCTTCTGCTGTAGCTGTTCAGTTCCCTGGGTCCGTCCCAGCTGGACCCAGGTGCTGAGTTCAGGTGGACACAACAGGCAGTGAGGGCATCTCTGAGAAAGCCGTGAAGTGGTGATGCTGATGGATTTCTTTCTTCGCTTTGTTTACCTTTCTCCAGCTCCAAAATGCAACTGATTCTTTATGGCTGAACGTGTTCCTGTTGCCTTATCTGCTCCTTTCAATCTTGCTGGGGGTTGGAAGTTGTGCTGGGACTTTTGTCTGACTCATGCGGGAGTGACGCATGGGGTGGAGCTGGTGTCTGATGTGAAGTGGGATAGACTCTGGCTTCCTCTCAGCTCTGCTGATGTGCAAACCTACCTGCATTTGTGCAGCAGCCAGGCAAGGCTTTGAATACAGCAAGAAGAAACCAAATGGTTTCTTAGCTTGCTGTTTGCAGCTGTATCTCCTAGAGCATCCTTAGAAGTCTCCTCCTGGCACTGAACAGGAGTTGGTACCCTTCCCTAGAGGGTTAGCTGAGCCTGGGATGCCTGTGGAGGTAGCGATGGACTTGAATGTCTGCATGACCTTCAAGCCAACTTCCCCACGACAAACTGAAACATTTTGCCCCTCTCTTGGCTTTCTGGTGTTAAATGAGGAGAGGAGGAATGCCAGGTATGGTGGTACACCAATATTCATCTGTCTCCTTTACTGTTAACTCCTACACCCCTCTTGCGTGTCCAGCTGCAGCACCGCAGGGTTTCGAAGCCCAGGTCTCTGAGCTGTGCTGTTGCGCTAAATCCTGGCAAACTTCTCCCGTCACACCCGATTCCCAGTACAATGAAGCTGGACAAAAGCTTGTGCCAAAGCGAATAGCCGTCTTAGCATGGTTTGGTTTGGAGCTTTGCTCTGTTGGTTTTAGAGCCGTTGTGCTCTAGCTCCCAGCCTTTAATTTGCCATGGCCAAAATATTGTCACCCCACGCAAAGCAGAGGGTGTAAACTAAAGACTGCGAAGAGGAGAACTCTGATGTACATGTGCCTGGCTTTTATTTTGATTTTTTTTTGGTGGTAAAGCTTTTCTGGAGAGAGACTCAAAGCTGCAAGGTACCGAAGCTGGGGAGGGGCTCCTCATTTTCAAGAGGGAAGTTATACTGAGGACGAGCTCAGGACTGAAATGGTGGGGTATAGAGAGAGGCATATAATTTCAGTTGGATGGTGGGAAATGTGGTCAGCCCAGTGCGCCATACATGGAAGCAGCCCCTAAGCAGAAATCTTAAAGCAGGGTGGGGTGATGCTTTCTCCGAGGACTCGAGGCATTGAAAGGGCACTGGCTTGAACGATAATCTGTGCACCGCATTGTGCAGGAATAGGACGTTTCTTGGGAGGGGGAGAGCGATCCACAGGGAGCTTTTTGTCTCAGCACCAGTTCTGGACTGTAATTGCAAGGTTGGCCTATACATACGCACGCACAGGTTATTACATATGCTCAGTGTACACTTGCCAGTGGTAGCTGGCAGGCTGGGCTCAAGACAGTGTCCAGAAGGCTCTTGCAGCATTCCCAGGTTAAACCACGGATGAAATCACAGAGCAGACTAAAACCATAGAAAACCTGTCTGCTGTGGAGGTGCAGGCAAGCCCTGTCCCGGGGAGCTGGCTCGGGGTGGGATGAAGGTTGTAGGCTGCAAGATTTGGTGGCTTTAGGAGTCTGGCTCCCTGGGGTGCGGAGGGAGGTGCTGGCTGGGAGACAGGGTAGCAAATTAAAGCAAACCCATTGCCTGTCGTAAGCACTGGGACTCTGGGTGCTGAATTGGAAGGGGTTGCAGGTATTCAGCGTGGCCTGCAGGGATGCTCTAGGGGCAGCTCCAGCTTCCTCCAGCCCGGTCCCACTGGCTGGACCTGTCCTGCCCCCTTCCTTTACCTCTATTGCAGGAAGAAATCGGCATCAGGTGGTGTGCCTGTTAAGCTCCTGTACGCTAATTAAACACATTCAAAGAGGTGCTCTGAGCTGTGACGGTGCTCATGCTCCCCGCCGCTCGGGGTGCTGCAAGCCTGGCCCTCCATGCCAGGGACAAATGGGGGATTTGCAAAGCAGGAGGGAGGACAAGAGAGTTTTCAGGTTGCAGCTTGGCTCTGGGTGGTTACGGCTGTATTACCGAGTGACCCCTGCCTGCTGTATGCATTTGTTAGCACGGCCTGGCAGGATTTGCCCTGGGGAGGAGAGGAGAAGCCCCCAGCCCCGCTGCCTTCCCTCTGCTCCCCATCCCCTCCCAGGCACAGGCTGAAATCCGGTGGCTATAAAGGGAAAAAAAGGTCTTGGCAAGATCAGAGGATAAAAGTTGCTGCGCCGGGGACCTGAAAGGAGGTCCGGTTAAATTGGTGTGGGAAGATTAATGGTGTTTTTTCTTTTCTTTTTCTGTCTTTAAAGCAGGCGGAGGCGGGGGGGACGCAAAGTTTGCTTTTCACACCCTGTGTGTCTGGGGCTCGGCCAGCCTCGCTGCTGGCCACTCTTGGCTGCGGGACTGCCTGCCCGTGCTCACCTCCCCTCCCCTGGCTACGGCTAAAAGGTTCGGAGGGAGAAAAAAATAAAATAAATTAAGTACTCTGGGGAAGCTTGGGCACATGCTGTGGCAGCGAGGGGCTGCACTGGAGTGGTGGAACAGGAGGAAGCACCCAGCAGCATCCTCACCTTTGCTGGTCCCCACCAGGTCACTCCTCCACCCCACTGCCTTGCTGGTCCTTGTAATGCTCTGGGGTTTTCCATGGCCACCGTGAGCTTGGTCCCATTTTGCAGAAGTGCTTTGCAGCCCTTAACCTTCCTGTTCTCTATCTTGGTGGCATCTTGCTTCAGCTGGATTCCCATCTCCTTGGCGAGAATAACCTCGTCCCTGGTGTCACGTGCCCTGGGACATCCAAGGCCGCCCATGAGCACCTCCCTGCTGCGTGTAGGCATTTTAATATTTTCACTTTTTTTTTTTTTTAAACTCTACCATAAATACCAGCAAGGACAGCACCTTCAGGAGCTCAGTCCCTACCCTGCTGCAGCCTGCCCTGGTGTCCCGGTAGTCAGCGTGTGCTGCAGGGTGCTACGTCTCGCTCCCCAGGGATCTGCAGTGGCTTTGGGGTCGCCTCCCCTTCCTCTGCAATGGGCCAGGACCAGCCCAGCAGCAAAGACCTCCCCAGGGGCATCAAGGCAATGCTTTGCATGCAGGAGGTGCGTCCATCCACCCCACGCCACTCAGGGGCTGCTTTTCCCCTGCGCCCCCGACGGCAGAGCTGGTCCCGGCTCCGTTCAACCAGAACAAGCGGCAAATTAACCTGACCTAGATCTGGAGAAGCCGGAGAAACCGACAGTTTTGCATGCCCTCAAAATCCATGCTTTGGAGGCAATAAGGGAGAAATCTTGCCTATTCCTAGGAAGGCAAAATAGCTGCTTATTTATAACTGATAACCTGCTCCTCATCCCCCAGCTGTGCAAAGAGCTCGCTTCCTCTGTGCTGCTCTTCGTCCCCATGCTGGGAATGGGTTGCGACGTCGGCCGGGTCTCCCCACCCATCGTGATGCTGTTTCCCTTGCTCCTTCTAGTTCACGCTAACCAGCCCCAGGGGCACACTGCCCTACATCTCATCACCGCTGGGAAACCTTCACAGAAATCCCTTCTGGGCCAGGAAGACGTCCTTGGTGGCTGCTCCTCCAGGCTGGCCGTCAGGATCGCACCCTCGCCCGACAGCTGGGAATGGCTCCGGCCCTTGTGCTCCCACCGCTGTCGGGTCCGACGGCCGCTCGGCTCCTGACGGATGGGACCGGCTTGCTCCTGGCGCAGCCAGCCCGTTGCCATGGCAATGACAGGATATTGCTTTCTTACAGCCTCCTCGCTTGCACAAAGCCAGCCGCCGGCTCCAGCTTTGCTCAGCGCAGGGATGTGCAGCGCATACCAAGTGCTCCTGGCTTTCCTCTGTCCCCGGCTGGGAACCCACTCCGGAGCATGCAGGGAAGAAGCAGCAGGAGCCAGAGCTCCCTGCCTCTTTCCCACGGCTGGAAAACCCCGGGTCTTCGCAGCCGCCTGCTCCTCCTCTTCCTCCAGGTGCTCGTGCACACGGCCCTCCTGCTTCTTATTTCCTCCATGTTTTTCGATTTCAAAATCCGGACCATGCTGGAAAAAAGCATTTTTCCGCCTCCTGCGTGGCCTACATGGCTGGTTTTGGGGGACACCCCTTAACCTCTCCAAAGCTTGAGCAGTCCAGCCATGCCCTCAGTGGTGCCGATGGCTGCTGCCCAGGTAGCCTGGCCGGAGCATCCTGAGCCTGAGAAGCATCTCAGAGATGGGGCTCAGCACACAGCTCTGGGAGGGCTGGATCAAGGATCCAACCTCAGAAGATAAAAGATGTCTCTAAATGATTTGGGGCAGGCAGCAAGGGTTATCTTTGCCCAGCCTAGGGTTTTGGTTCTGTTTCCTGGTGCAGTCTACGCTGGACGATAGCCCAAGCCTTCGGCTGAGAGGGTGAGCTCCAGGGGGGGATCATGGCAGCAGCAAATGCAGCAGGGTGGCAATCACAGGTGGCTGGTTCGTGACGTACATCAGCCGTGGGTTGATACGGCCTTGGCATGGTAGGATACATCGTCCTGGTTGTGCCAACACGCGTGCTGGGTCCGGTAAAATCAGTGACATGAACAAGAGTCCCAGCTCCCACCCTGCCGGCCCTGGTAGCCAAGCCCTGAGTCTCTTTGCCAGTTTCAGCCAAAGATAATGAGACTTGGAAACCTCCACAGGCATTATTTCCCCAGCTGTGAGAACTTGAGACCCAGGTTGGTGCCTTCCCCCACTCGAAGGCTGTAAGCTCAGCTGAGCCGCATGATTAGCCACCAGAGAATCTACACTGGGCTGCGGGGAAACACCGTCAGCTTTGTATTTATCTGAGCCACTGATGCTTGAAAGCCCTGCAAAGCCTGGCGGAGAGGAAGGAACCTCTTCCTCTGCTGAGGACCGCAGCATCGCTTCCCTGGAAGGAGGTGAAGGCTGGCGATGGCAGTGATGTTCCATGATGGCAACGAGCTCCTGTCCTTGCCAGGGTCACGGAGGTGCTGTATTCTTCGGGGACAGCAGCCTCATAGCTCCTCATTGCACGAGTTGTTGTTATCTTATGTTTTTTTGTCCCCGGGAGAGCTGCGGGCTGGGACTTAATCGTGTTTATAGGCACGGGATCTTCCCAAGCGTGCCGGAGCCTCGTGGCGCCCGCGGCAGGCTGCTGCTCCATGGCCAGCTCTGCACCGAAGCCTGGACACCTCACTGCCTGCTCAAAGCTGCCGGGGGGCTTTAAAATCAGCCCTCGTTACAAAAAAGAGAAAAAAAAAAGAAAACCAGCTTAAGATATCTGCAACAGAGAAACCCAGGGGTTCCTTTTTCTGATTTTCAGGGGTTGTATTTTCAAGTTCTGCATGATCAAAAAAAGGCATAATTGGGTTTTTTTCAGCAGTAAGGGTTTTTTTGGTTTTTTGTTTGATTGCTCAGAAGCTAAGACTCCCATATAACTGCAGCTCCCCAAAAAAGATGCCATGTGAGAACGTGTGGACAGCCTGGGATGCTGTGCTGGTGGGCAAGGGGAGGTGGGGGATGCTGAATGCCGATGGGTTTGATGTGGCAACTGGCCCTTTTTGGCAGCCTCTCTGCTCCACGCAGCCCTGCTACATTCAGAGTATCGGGGCCGGCTGGTGAAACATCTAGACCCAAGGACATTTTGAATGAAGGGGGACCCAAAATAGCCTGAGACATGAGAAGGGTTGAAAATGAAAAAAAAAAAAAACCCACCCTGTAATAACTTCTCCAGAAATGCTATATATAGACTAATTCGGCAACTTCTGGAAGGACAAAGCTATGAAATCCGTGTGGCAGCTCTGCCTCACCATCCTGACCGCAGGCAGCCGAGCCTGCTCTCAGATGCTGCCCTGAATGGGGCGAGCTGGGGACTCGGGGGGGCAGGCAGGCTGGCTTATGTTTGCCCCCCAGATCATCCCCGTGCTCTTGCTGGGGTCGTCCCAAACCTGTGGTTACGAAAGGGAGCAGGGAAGCAAAACCCAGACCTCCCCGAAGTGGGAAGAGGGAAAAGCAAGCCCTGCTCCTTGTTGCATAAATTAGATTTAATTTCACGTGCTCCCCTGGGACTCACAGAGCAGAAAACCGGGGGTGTTTCTCCCATTTTCCTGCCCCATCCTCTCTGCAATCATTTGGAATTTCCACTTTGAACTTCATGGGTAGCCCTCTTTTCCCTATGCCTTTCTTGATCTGCTGGGATTTGGTGTTCACTTCCCATCTCGCCCTCTCTGGCCGTGGGTTTGGAAAGGAAAGCTCACCCTGCGCCATCCTTCTCTCCGCAGGTTATCCTGAAGGACCTGGAGGTGCTGGCCGAGATCGCATCTTCCCCGGCAGGACAGACGGAGGGTCACAGTCCCTCCGACACCTCCGATGTGCGACCTGGCCCGGTGGAGCTTCACGTCCCAGCCAGGGCCGGCCAGCTGAGCTCCTCCGGTGAGTGCCGCAGTGCTGTGCCTCCCTGCTCCCTGGTCTTTCCTGATGCTCGGTGGCACCAGTCAGATTTGCTCGGGCAGAAGGAGAATCCTCTCTCACAGTAAAATATATCTTATCCCCACTCAGCATCGCTTGGGGATCGAGTCTGCCATGGCGCAGACCAGGGGACTGTCTTTATTTTTATTGCTTTCCTCTAGCTCATGTTTTAGGGATTTAGGACTCTGTTTAGCAGCAGGATGCCACAGAGGCCGGTGTGGAAGGAGATTGTTACTGTCCAATTTTTTACGGGACCTTGGGTGCCAACCTCTTCTCTCCTTGTAAAAGTTCTAGGAGCCTCTAAAAGCAGCTAAGGGACGGGATGTTGGCTGCAAGCCAGGGTGTCCAAAACATAGATGGATCTGCAAAGGGTTCAGTCCATGCCCGTGTTGCCTGTTCAAGGCTGCCCACATTGACTATGAACGCTACAGTGCTCTGAGTGTCGGGTAGGACCTCAGAAGAGAGGTGAGGAGGGACAATCCTATTTTCTGGGGACTTGGGGGATTAAAAAACTGCCTTTCATTAATCATCCCGGCACATTGGGAAGTTTTTTCCACCTTCCCTGGTCTGTGGCTCACCCTTTGCAGTTGCTTGGCTGCCCCCTTCTTTCTGCTGCTGCTATTTAAGGGCCTCCCCACTGTACTCCCCAGGCCAGGTCGTCCCAGCCAAAAGCACGTTTCACAGCAGCTTTGGATTGCAACCCGAGCGCGGAGCCAAGGCTGCCTCTCCCTGCGCAGGATGTGGCCGCGGGGCCTTGCAAAATCACCGCCGGGGAGGGAGGCTTTGCTTTCCACTCCCTGGGCTTTGTTTTCTCTGAAGATCCCGAATTACTCGCCCCTCCCTGGGCTTAGAAAGGTCACCAACAACCAGCTCAGGGTTTTGGGTTGTTTGGGTGGGTTTTGGGTTTGGTTTTTTTTTTGCAGATCTACCTGTTTCACGCTGGCAGCTGTAGCCAAGCTTGGCGAGGGAGGGGTGGGGGGCTGCAACGCTGGCAACCTCCCCAAGCCCTCTGCAAGCCTCATCCACCCTCCGGGTGTCTGAAGTGAGACCGCCTGGGTGGAGCGGCTCCTGCAGCGCTGGCCAAGCAGCTGAGGTTCAGCTCACGCTGCTGGTTGTCTGAGGTTTCCTTCCTTGTGGGTGAACTAAAAATAGCAGGCTGGATGGCGTGGATCCTAACGGCTGCCGTGGCCTCTGTTAGCTATCTGGAAGAGCAACTTGGCTTCCCTTGTTCAGGCGTAACATTTGAAAAGAGTCTGGCTCTCCCCACGTCGAGCGGATCTGCTGGAGTCGGACCTCCCGTGGCCCCAGCGTGGGGCAACTTGCCCCCACGCGGGTCCCAACGCCTCTTTTCCCCTTCCTCATAAAGCACCAGAAAAGTGTTTCTTAGGAAATTTATTTGGGGTTGAGCTTTGCAGGGTCGTTGGCTTTCACTCAAAGGCAGATGTTTTTGGGGAAGGGAAAAGGAGTTGGTTCGCTGGCCTCAGACGTTGAGTGTGGGGAGATGTGGCCCCGGTCCTGTCTGTCTCTGACCACCCAGGGTTGCTGGGCTCTGGCTCCTGGGGCAATGAGGGGTCACAGCTGGGCCAGGACCCTCCTGGATTGCGCCTGGAAAAGCAGAAGCTCTTGGAAAAGACTTTTTGCTGGAGGGTTGTTTTCAGGGGGGGGGGGGGGGTTGGAGTGTGAGGGTGGCTAGTAGAAATCCCTACGTCTGCGTGGTCCCGGGGTAGGGGTGTACGGTGAGAGCAAGTGAACCCAAGCTCTGCCCTGCAGGCTGATGCATTTCTGAGTACAGCCCTTCCAGGGCAAAAACCATGAGGTACTGGCACCAAAGAGAGGGGTGTACCCCTTCTGGGGTCACCGCTTTTGTACTGGGATGTGTGGGAGCATTCCCCAAAGCACACCTCCCACACACCCTGGCTCAGACAGTGCCGTCTCGGTGGTGGGATGCTGTTGCACCGTTGGAGAGGAGGCTGCAGGGTACCAGCGCTTCTCCCCAGGGTTAAATTGCTCCATTCCCTTCATCATGCTTCAGACCAAGGTGCCGTCGGAGCTGGCAGTGGGAGAAGAGCTGCACCGGCTGAGCCGTCGCAGGTCCGCTCCTCTCCTACCTCTGAGGCCCATCTGAGCATGAAGGTGGTGGCTTTGCAGGTAAACAAGTACGGGGACCCTTAAAACCCATGAGCTCACAGCAGGTTTCCACGCTGTGCTCTCCGTCCTGGCGCTCCAGGCTTTGCCACCCGAGCGGCAAGGGCAGGAGGGGGGTTGGAAGGGGCCAGTGCTCCCGCGGTGTTCCCCCAGCTTCCTCTGGCTCCCTTTCTTCCCCCGGGATGTGTTTATGCAGTTGTTTCCCTGCCATTGAGTTCGGTTTCCTTCAGATGCTGGTTGATTAGTCAGGAAAGCCGTGTCCCACTTCCGCAGCCCGTTCCCAGCTCCAGTTTTTATTTAGCCGCTTTGTTCTCCGGTTACGTAAGGTCAGCTGCCCTCGACGCCTTCTCCAAACACAATGAGTCGGGGCCAGCCCAGCACTGCCTGGGAGACCCAACACCTCTCCTCCCGACTGCTCTGGCTGCCCCAGGGAGGGTAGATGGGTGCTGACCTCCCTGAGTCTCTCCTCGGTTATCTTCTGTCCACTTTTCGGGGACGAGGTCTGTAGGGGCTGTGCCCAAGGGCTCCCTGCTCCTTGGGGTGATGGTGCAAGCACCCGTCAGGTTTGTACAATGGGAATCCAGCTGCCTGCTTTACTTTGGCCAACTGCGTAGAAACTGGGACAAGGAGCAGATGACCCAAGAGCGGTTGACACCAAGGCCAGCAGGCCGAGGGAGGGGATTCTGCCCTTCTACTCTGCTCTGGTGAGACCCCATCTCATCCTAGAAAGGGGAAGGCTCTGGAGAGACCTTATTGTGGCCTTTCAGTGCTTAAAGGGGGCTCATAAGAAAGATGGGGACAGACTTTTTAGCAGGGCCTGTTGCAGTGAGACAAGGGGCAATGGTTTTAAACTCAAAGAGGGCAGATTTAGACTGGATAGAAGGAAGACATTTTTTACGGTGAGTGTGGTGAGGCACTGGCAGAGGTTGCCCAGAGAGGTGGTGGATGCCCCATCCCTGGAAACATTCAAGGCCAGGCTGGACGGGGTTCTGAGCAACCTGATCTGGTTGAAGATGTCCCTGCCCATGGCAGGGGGGTTGGACTAGATGACCTCTAAAGGTGTCTTCCAACACAAAACATTCTGTGATAGCATAGGTGCAAGCCCTCCAGCCTGGTCTCCAGCTCTGTTCTGCGCAGGAGGAGAAAGCCCACTCCAAAAGGATGCCGATACCATCTGCTGCCTTGTGCAGGGTAGCTCTTGCATGCATCTCTTCCTTCCTTTCTCTGCAGCTTTGTAAGGAGAAGCGGTTACGACCCTTTGTTTCACAGGAGGCATTTTCCTCTCCGACTCGGTCCGGTCTCTCCTGCTTGGCTTCCTGCCGGAGGTCGTGGGGATGGTGGCGTACCCTCTGAGCACCTCACGCTGTAGGATGTTTACCGGGAGGCTGATTCAGTGCGTGGTCAAGGCTAAAAGTCCCTGAGAAACGTAGTCTGTTGAGTTCAGACTTGTTGTATCCCCACTGGAGAACGTGCAAGGCCGCAGAGCCTGGACCATACTTGAGATGTCCCGTGATGGAGGTTTCCTATCAACACCTTTTTGAGGGTTTTTGTTCCCGGTGAGCCCGAACCCTTTACGCTGTCTGTGTAATCACAGATCTGCAGAGATAGCAGTGTAGGACAAGGTCCCACCTCCAAATGGTCTGGGAAACATTAGGGCGGCCTCTGAAAACATTGGGCGAAAGTCTGTGTGGTGCAGAGGGGCCGTGAAAGGTAGGAAAGAAAAGACGGGCTGTTGTCAGATGGCTCAGATTTGCTAAACTGGCGAGGATAAAAAGGAAACCCCTCCATACTCCTCCTCTCCCCAGAAGGCTGATGTTGCACAACCACTTGCTCTCAAAGGAGCCAGTTTCCAACAGTGCAACAGCAGGGAGCAGAGTAGCCAAGCAAGCAGGAGAGGAGAGACCTGGTTCTCCTGAGTGCTCTGGGCTCAGTGCTCTGATTCCTGATGGTCAGTGGCTCTGCCACCTCCTTCCGTACCGGCACAGAGTTGTGCAAGAGGGTCGACTTTCAAAAACACTCTTCTGCCTCTTGGAGAGGTGGGGAATTAGAAGAAAAAGGTGGTTTGGATTTTTTCCTGGATGCTGTGCAACGGCGGTGCTGGGATGCTGTGGAAAACGATGGGAGAGACCATCCAGACCATAGCCATAACTCACCCAGCGTGCCTTCAGGTTTAGCTCCCTCCTGAGATGGTTACAGCACATGGCTGGCCAGAAAGGTTGGGGATTCCCAAATAAAAGCCAGGATTACCGATCTGTAGGGACTGATGCGGGAGAAGTCAATGGTGTAGATAAGATCCCTACTAGCCAAACACTCCCTGTGTAGTTACTTTGCTGGGCTGCCTTGGGTTCCCTAAGATGCTGCAAGGAATATTGGTACAGAAATGGCCTGGCACAGCCCGTTGCTGCTCATTCCTGCTTGCAGATCGTCTTCCATATGCTTCGCCTTCCCTTGCAATGGCCTCAGCCCGCTCTGAACACACCACCAAGCTTAACTGCTGCTGGTTTTGCAGCTCCGCTGGGTATTTTCTTCTCCTGTACGTAGTCTGACCTATACCCCCGCTGCATTTTTGCTTATTGATTTACCTTAACAAAGACAAACGAGCTAGTAGTGGATTCCCATCCTTCCTAGGAAACCCATTGGCACAGTTATTGCCTGCTGCCTTCCTCCAAGGCAGGCACAAGCACAGACCTTGCATGGGAGCTGGGGGGATCCAGAGGATCAGTGCAGCAAAAGCCTTACTCGGCATCAAAATTTGGCCCGTCTGGGGACCCCATTTCTGGTGAGATGCTGAAGTCTCGAGAATTGCAAACCCACAGCTCTTTAGCCAGGTAGGAAGGGGAGAAGCATCCATGTGCCCAGGCAGCCCTGCAAAAGCAGGCTGAGCGCAGTCCGTGGCCATGCAATCCATCGTTTTGGTGGGTTTATTTCCTCAGCAGCACCCTGCACTCTGGAGAGGGGGAGCACAGGTTTTGCAAAGCCCAGCTGAGCTGCCAACATGTTCGCATCTGTTTCCAGCTACGCCCTGTGCCGGATTTTTTTTTTTTGGGGGGGGGGGGGGGGGGGGGGGTTGTCTTTTCCTTTTTTATGGCTCTATTTTTATCCCGCTCTGCGAGGCTTCACCACCCCGTGTTTGCAAAAGCTAAAATTCAAAACATCCTGGGGAAGGCTGCTGGGGGGAAGACGCCACGCAGATTCCCACGTCGCTGCCCAGGGTTTCGCCGAGCACCATCTGGCAGCGCCGGCTCCCACGCTGCGGGCGCTCGAGCCGAGCCCCGCGTGGGCTGAAGGCTCACAGACCAGCTCTGGCTGCCGTCGGGTTTATCCCAGCAGCTCCTGGAGGAGCCGAGGGCCATCCTTCTCCAGGCTGGGGCTGGGAATGCGATGCCCCAGGGAAGGCGCTCGGGTGGGAAGGATGCTCGGCCCCGCCAGCTCTTAGCTTGCCCTCCCTATATCCGAGCTGAAATTGCTTCAATTAGGGATTGCGGTAAATCATTTTAGCTAAACCTCCACAAATGCCCTTGTGGATGCTCTTTAAACAGCTTACCCAGCTTTAGCTTGCTTCGGAAAGGAATCAATTCTGGTCCAATCTTATTTAAATTTGGTTTAAATGGAGTTAAGCAAGTCCACACCGGTTTTAATTAAGACCCGTTTGAAACCAATTATTGTAAATTAGTGGAGGTTGCATTTTTGCCAGGGTGAAGTTCGGCGCTTTGCAGCCAAGGTAGGAAAAGCCAAGTTCATGTCAGAGTCTGCCAGGCCCCCCCCTGGACCAATTTGGGGACACCTTGGCCACTGTAGGTCTCGAGACGGCTCAGCCCATCAAGCAGCCAGACAGCCCCAATGTTCCAGGCTGCTATGCAATATATATTTATAAGGGCCTTAATATAGAACCCTAATTGCCTGTCTCGATTGATTTATAGCATGGCCATGCAAGTGATGGGAACGGCACAAACTGCCGGTGAGCGCTTGGGGTTCCGGCAGGCATTCGCCGTGCTCTGCTTCAGCTAGCACCCATGGGTGGGGGGGATGGACGCTGGCGCTGGCTTCAGTGGTGCAAGAAGCCCACTCATGTCTTGGGCTCTACCCCCCCAGGCTGCGAAGCTTGCCTCGGGAAAAGATTTGTTAGCCCAGCATCCCGGGATGCAGGTGGATGCTGTAGTCATTGGGAAGGGTCCAGGCTGGCTGGGTACTGCGGACTCATTTCGGCCATGGAGCTGCAATTCCCACCTGCTTTTCACAGGCTGACTCTTGTTTCACTGCTCCGATGTTCCCATAGGCCCAAAATTCCATTTGTTCCTATTATAGCTGATATCTGGACTGAGTTTCATCATTCCTCTGAGCAGGGATCTTTCTTCTTCCAGCTCCCTCCTCCGTGCCAGATTAAAAAAAAGAAAAGGCAGCAGAGCCATGCCATGCCACCAGCCCCGCTCCGGGTATGTTAACAGCCGATCTGGCAGGTTACGGATCTGCAAGATCTCACTTCGGGGGGAAGGGGGGAGAGGTGCAAGCTTCAATTAATTAAGCTGCAGTTTTCATAACACTTCTCTCTGCTCGTCTCTCGTGCTTTGTAGAAACACTTGACAAGCTGCTCCTACGGTTCTGTCGAGCCGGGGGTGCCGCTGCGCTGAGCCGTAACCCACGGGGCGAAGAGCTGAGCTCCGGGCTACGCCGGGAAGGGTTACACGATGGCAAACGAGGTGCCAGCCGCTTCCTAGACATCCTGTAAATGCAGAGCAAATGGGAAGTTCGGAGGATTGGGAGGTTTTGCAAGAGAAATGTTTTGCCTGCTTGGAAGAAGTATTGCCCTTTTAAACTCCAGCTGAAATTTGGTCGGGCTGTTTGCAGCTTGGGAGACTCCTACGTGCTGGTTTCTCACCCCCGGCGTTACCCCTGGAGAGCACTGGTGACGCTGCTCCAGCATGGCGTGCCATGGTGGAAACCTTCCTTAGGGATGTGGGAATGTGCAGGCATAGCTCCTGGGCGCCGGGTGGGCAAGGGATGGAGAAATGATCCCTTTTGAGTTCGGTCTCGGTGCTCCCAGAGGCAAAGAATGATGAAGTTGTTCCCTGGGGTGTGCAGACCATCACATCACGCTTTCCTCTCGTAAAACCAGGGTTAAGACGTGGTTTTGCTGTCTATGTCCCAGTCCTTCTTTGCTTCCAAGCTCCCCGTCCCACTGCCCAGCTTCCTGCGGTCTGGGCAGGAGTGTTGGAGGTTTGGGAGCAAGTCGCAGGACTGGAGGCTGAAGGTTGATCATCCTGCAGATTGCAGCTGTGGTCTGATCTCTGACGCAATTCTGCCTTTTGGACAGCCAGCCGACCCAGCGGGTCCTTCCGAGCCCCCAGCCTGAGGTGCAGGAGATGCTGCACCACCTCGGGAGCGCGGATTGGAGGGGGCTTCTGGCTGGTCTGTCTTGCACCAGCGTGCCCAGCTGCACAGCTCCTGGGCTTTCTCCTGTACCCGTTGCTGCTGGCAGTCCAGTGACAGGAGCACTGGGCCTTTCGGGGAGCAGAAGAGTTGCTGCCTCTTCCTGTTTTTTTTCCCTTGGGATGTATTTTAGGATGTGCAGTGGTTTGGGCTGTCACTGGAAGGTACGAAGATGGTTTTGCCATGCGGAGGGAGCGATGGCAGAGCTGCTGTGGGCATGGGCAAGAGCCACTCCTGCCAAGAGAGACCAGCCCCAGCAGCAGTGCTGTCCTTGACACTGAGGGGGTCAGAGGGACGATTTTGGGGGTCTTAGGAAGAGAGAAACTCGAAGATCAGACCTTCCCATGGACACGCTATGACTTTGGGGCGTTACTAGCTGGTGGGGATGAAGGTGTGAGGTCCTGCCTGCTGCTAGGTCTTGGGCTGCAGCGCAGCTCTGGTTTGGATGCCTCGGCACTGCTGACAAAAACGGGCAAAAACTTTTCACTTTTGTAGCTTTGCAAGACCGTTTCCATCTGCTCTTCACCTCCCCTCCCTGTGTTCAGTGTCAGAAGGAAAACCAGTGCTTGCTTTCGAGGCTCTGCCCATGGTATGGGTGGAGCGGCAGTGGGAAAGCAGAGCTTCTCCATCTCTCCTTGTCTGGTCCATGTCCCTTCTCACCCTGCTTCTGAGCCATGCTGAGCAGCTGTAGTGACAACGCGTGGGGCACGGCTGCCTTTCCACGCCGGGTACTCCCTGCCTTCAGACAAACGCAGCTTTGTTTTGGAGCGCATCGGGCTCAGCTTAGATCCTTTTTTTTTTTTTTTGCCCAGATCATCTTCCCCACAGCTGAGGGAAACACGATGCTATGGCAAACACTTGTGCTCTGGAAGATGCCTGCTTCAAAGCCTGGTTTGGCGTTTTGGATTCACCAGGGCAGGGTAAACACATGGCTCCAGCAGGGAGGAGACACCAGCTTCTGGTCCAGATAACTTCGTATTTTATTTTCCTTTTTATTTGGCTACCTATGTTCTCTTGGATGCTAAATCCAAGCCTGGGAAAGCTGCCCTGGCTGAGCCCATGTCTGCATCTCTGCATATCACCAGGACAGGCAGGGTGGAAAACAGCCCAGTGGCTTTTCCATCAGCTTCCCTGGGCTTTGGCGGCTTGATTGCGTCTTTAATTGGCTGCTCCATGCTCTGCTGAGTCTTGGTAGAAGCAGACAACATACATAAATCAAACTCCTCAGCTTTCCTGCAGCGATCTGATGGAAATACTGGCTGTTCTTGGGATGGGGGGAATAACCTCTGGGGCACTCGTGTGTGCCGGCTTCTCTCCTTACCATGGTTAGACACGGGCTTTCCATAGGAGAAATTAAGGGAGAGCCTAACTGCAGCCCTTGCTGCAAACTCATTTTTAAATCCTTCTCTCCAAATATTTGGTTTGCGTCGTGCTGAATAAACCACCTCCCCTGTAGTTCTGCTGTGGGAAAAGCAATCTTTACCTGCCAGCTGCCTGCACTCGTGGGTTTGGAGGGATATTTTTTCTAATGCTCTCTGCATACCCTGAGCTGGGAAATTCCCCTTTGCCAGCCTTTCCTGGCGACCCACCCTGCAAACAATCTCGGGTCGAGCTAGCTCATCTCACCAAGCGGGCGCCTTGCAGCAGCCCCTGCCTGCGCATTGCAACCTGCAGCACCGTTTGCTGTTGCAGGAGCGATGGGAGCCCAACCAGTCCGAACTTATGGCCCTGAGAGGTGCAGAGGGGGACGCTGGCCACTCGGCAGAGGCTGTGAGCAGAGGCTTGACAGCTCCAGCTGCCTGGCACGGCAGGGGGGTGCAGAGCATCCCTTTGACGTACTGCTAGAAATCCTCGGGAGAATGCACGAAAGAGCCTTGCATCCTAGAAGAGAGGAGGGTCCGGGTGTGTCGGAAAGGGTTTTTGCAAACAGAGAACAAAGAAAAAAAGAACAAACCACTATTTTTTGGTACAATCTCTAAGCTTGGAGCTCTGCTATGGTTTGACCAGTACTTTATGCTAGCCCCGGGGCATGTTGTATGTGACACTGTTGCACCAAGTGGTTCCTTCTTGGGGGGACATCGCGTCACCGAGCGCAGACCGGTGGCCATGCCGTGACCCGGGGCTGAACGTGTGTGCCTGCCGCTACGTGCACGCTGGGCTCGGGGCATCTGCAGCATGCGGGGCTGGATTAAAGGTTCTTCAACTCGCCAGCAATCTGGTTTTTGGGATGAGTATACATGCCGTATCCGAGGAGACAGGATCGCCTATTGATCTAGAGCCTTGGGCACCCATCTACTATCAGCTGCTGAAGCTGCACAGCTCTGGGAAGATCCCCCAAAAAGCCTGTTTCATCCCCATGTGCTGCTCAGAGGCTGGGACAACCACAAGATGCTTTCCCCTGGGATGGAGAGAGCTGTGGCAGGGCTGGCTCTTCTTGGAAATCTTCTTTTCGTGCCCCAACCCTTCTCTGCTGAGAGCTGCGACCATATTTCGGGTGTTTGCTCTCTGATTGAGACTGCTTTGGCAAGAGGGCCCTGGCTGCTCTAATTTGCTCTCCCCTTCCCCTGCCTCCCCAGGTACAAAAAGCTTGGAGTGCTCGCCCTCCACCCCCACCATGAACTCCTACTTCTACAAGTTCATGATCAACCTGCTCAAGCGCTTCAGCAGTGAACGGAAACTCCTGGAGACCAGAGGAGCCTTCATCATCAGGTCAGAGCACCCCACCAGCCTCGCCAAAGCCCCCGAGCACCCCCTGGGCAGGGTGGGCTGGGGACACCAAGGTCAAGCAGCCCGAGCACCAAGCTCCCTCGGAGCCAAATCATTTCTACGAGCTTCCCGTGCTCGCCAGCAGACGGTTTTAGAGCAAACGGTGCTTGCATTTCACATGTTGAGGCACCATATTTCTCGCTCCCATCCCCAGAGGCGAAGTAGCTCCTTATTAAATAGCGTTGTCAGAGCCCGTTTTGTTAAGAAACAACTAGACCAGCCGGAGCATGAAGACAGGCTTGGGCTCAGGGTGCCAAGTCGAGTGAATTCCTCCACCCGGCTTGGCGTGATGCTCACCCAGCAAAAGCCTCAGCCTCCAAAGCTGTGTGTTTTGATGCTCGGAGTTGGTAGCTGTTGCTTTGGCTTTTTAAGGAGCTGCAGTGGAGGCTGGAAAGCCAAGTGTCGTGGCAGCTGGCAGGGCATCGTCTTTAATGCAATGAAATCTGGGGCAAGGGACACCAATTCCTGGGCTCGCTGGGAAATAACAAGCTTAACGGTTGGGGCGAGGTGGAGAAATTGGTGAGGAGGTTGGCGGGAGGAGAGAGCAGGACCTTGGGTTTTCCTCCCTTGCTTTCAGGGAGCTGGCATCAAAATTAACATGGGAAGAGCACGAAACCCAGGCCGTGCTCCCATGGGAGGAGAGAGCTGCCTCTCCAAAGGTGCACGAGGAACCGATGGGGGGGCTCCCATCGCTGCGATCGGAAAAGAAAATGTGCAGAGATCTCAAAATGTGCTAAGCCGAGCCGGGTGTTGAGTTGTACCTGCTTGGGCAGCAGTTTGTGTCCGAGGCTTCAGGCAGCCCGGGAGCATTCCGAAAAGTTGCCGCTGGGTTCATCCCGTGAGCAATGAACGCCGAGGCGAAGCATGGCAGGTTGCAAAAACCGAGACGAAACATGGGCAGGGCAGGATCGCAGACGGTGTTTGGGCTGCAGTGCAAGGATTTCACAGGTTTTGCCCCAAGTTGTGTTAAATTTTCATGTAATACATTTTATTTCTCCCAAAAGAAAAAAAAATCTAGCTGGGCTTATGTTTTCTTGCTTCTGATAAGAGTCTGGAAAGGTTGGGTTTAATCCTATTGGGGGTCTAAGAATAAGATGCTCTTAGATATATGTATAAATCTATAAAACATCCCACTGTCACCTCTGCACAGTCCCTGGTTTGAGCAGCCCTTGACAGGGGAAGCAGCCCTATTCCTCATTAAGGCAGCAGGGCAATTAGAACCATAGGGAGCCTGGGCAGGGTCCCTTTTGCAAGCTCTCCCATATCGTGGCCACCTCAAATTTTTCCCTCCAGCTCTGGCAGGATGAGCTTTGGCTGGTGGAGCCAGCTTTCCCAGCAGCCAGCCAGCAGAGCGGTGGGACCGGTTCACGGCAGCTCAGCAAGCCGGGACTTTTTACAGTGACTCATGCCCCAAAAAATCCAATAAAGCATAAAAAAAAAAAAAAAATTACTGTCCTTTGTCAAGTCACGTTGTGCCTCATATGGGGTAGATGCAGGTCTGGAGCCAACACGGTGGTTCTGGGAGGGGTGAGCCATGCCCGCAGGTACTAGCGATTAACTCTGAAACCTACTGATGGCGGTTGCAGTGCTGGTGTTAACTAAATCTCTGCTGCCTCCAGAAAAAGCAAGGTGGGAATAGAGGAGGAAAACTTTCACAGGACTCTTTGGAAAAGATTGATTTCTTGCCAGAGAGACCCAGTGAACGTGGGAGCCCTGTGGTGCTATTTTTAGCCGCTTTTCAAATTGAAGCCGTATGCGCGTTCCCACGTTACATCCCTCCGCTGTCCACAAGCCAGCTCAGCTGTTTTGCCTGGCGGGGTGAGAAGCCAGCCTCGTGTTTGACTTGGGAGGTGCTGGTGATGTTCCATCCTGGGCCGGAGAGCAGAGCGGGACGCTTGAGAGACCAGGACGGGGGGTGTTAAAGCCCGGTCCTCCCCCACCGCTGGTGCAAGCCCTTTGCTCACTTTGTCCCCATCATCTTCCCCTCCCCTCCAGGACCACCCTTTCTGCCGAGGGCTGGCCCAGGAATGGTAAAGCAGGAAAGGAAAATAGACCTGTTAAGTTTGGGCAATGATTTCCAGACGGAGGATGAGTGCTCAGGGGAAAGGGAAGTGGGGGACAGGGCACAGGGCAGGAATTTTCACCATCACGTTGCCAGTGGGCAAGTTCGAAGGTCCATGAGGTCAGGTGGATGGATCTAGGATTAAAGGTAGTTTATTTTGTAACCCAGCTCAGGTTTGTTCATGCCCAGTCGCTGACTCTGAAAGGACTTTAGTCTTTCTCCTGATACGTCCTCGGAGTCCTGGAGACAGGGCTTATGGTACATCATGTGCTTGAGGACGGGAGCACAGTTTGAGCAACGAGCTCTGAAGGAGCTCTGTAGGGATGTGTGGTCCCCGAGATGTGCAGAGCTGCTCCGGTGCCTACCTGCCCGTGGGAGATGAGTGGGAGAAGCACCCTCGGCCCTGCCGGGCAGTCCCAAGCTGGGTATCTCGAGATGGTTTGCCAGAGAAGACAGGGTGGAGCTAAATGGAAGCACAAACTGCCTTTAAAATAACAAGCAAACAGCTCCGAAAGCTTCTGTCATTCGTAACGGAGCACCCAGATCATTTCTTCTCCCTTGCCTGGCACCACCGGGCTGGGGGATAACCCAGCACTGGCACATGGTCCACCTGCCAGTGCTACTGGTGCATCCAAGAGGTGCCCTTGGAGGTGCTCTTCTTGGTCTGCCACCTTCCCTGGTGGGATCCGGCACCAGATCAAACCATAGTGTGATGCCTCATCCATGCCACCACCCAAGGGGACCTCATGGACAGAGAGCCTACGGCCACGGCAGAGCTCACATGCCGGGCTGAGCCCTGGTAGGAGGAGAAGGGAAGGGAAGCATCCAGGAAAAGGCTCTTCAAGGCTCTTCAAAGCTGCTTAGATGCCTCATGGATGCCCGGGAGAGAGAGCCTCCTTGTGAAGGGATGTGCCGAGGGGGCTCCAGTGCTACGAATCACCCAGAGTCCTCCGGAGCAGACCAGGATGGACACCCATTGCCGTCTCCTGGGGGGAAAAGCTATCTCACGCTTTCCACCCGTCTCCCCCTGAGGAACCAGAGAGGTGGCAAACCTGCTCCCGCGGTCTCTACCAAGGATTTTACTTTTTTTTTGGCTTGGCATCAGGTTCCTGCATCGCAGCAGACGAGGGTTTCCTCTGGGGGTCGGTCTCTTTCCCTGTCACTTGAGACTTTTTTTTAAGGCTGGCAGACAGTAAAGTTATTCCACCTTCGAAGCTCAGTTCAAAGGGCTGCCTTCTCCTTTCGAGCCAGGCGTGTTTGGGATCAAAGGTGGCTCCCAAAGGGTTGTCGGAGGCAGGAGCATCAGCTCAGTGTTACCTCTCGCCTTGATGAGCAGACCCGAGACCTTCCAGCCTTCTCACTAATTGGGAGCTATCTGCCCTAGCTGGCACGTGGCCGTCCTGGACTCAACAGAGCCCTTAAGCAAGAAGCAAATATTCACATTCAGCTGCTGGCCTCCCGACGATGGCTTGGAGCAGCAGAAAAATGTGGAGGAGCTTCCAAAGCATCACATGGCTCCTTGGATCGGCACAGCCGTCCTCTGGGCAAGGACCCTGTGGAGGGGAAAGCTGCTCAGCTGGTCAGGAGGCAGGCAGCGGGGCGGCACCAAGCGTTTCAGCCCGCACCAAGGTTTACAGGCTGGATTTAACGCTTGCTTGTTGATACCAGTGCTATGGGATGAGGAGATTAAGCAAAAGGCTAAGCCCTACCCCGTGGACATCAGTGCTGCTGCTCGGAGCACGGTTTGAGGATAGGGCTAGCTGCCCTAGCAACTTGTAGCCCTTAAAGGAGCCAAGTTCTACCCCCTTGTCGCTCCCCAGGGCCGGTTGTGCAGCCCCTGTGCTGTCCCTGTGGTCTGCCTGAGCTCTGGGAGCCGGTTTAGCTCTCTAAGCTGAGCCTAGCACCAAAGCAGCCAGAGATGGAGCAGCTCAGACATTCGTGGCTTCTGCACCTTGTCAGGATGGTAAATGAACCCTCCAGGCTACAGGGTGTGCTCAAGTGGCTGGAGGCATCCCCGTGCGCAGACGCTTTGAAGTGTGGGGCTTAACTTTTTAAGCCGAGAGAGGCCGTTTTCTCGCCCAGCAGTGGCACCCTGGGGCGCGAGAGAACGCCTGCGTCAGTCCTTTGCTACCCGGGCAGGGGCCTGTGCGGAGGGGTTGTCTCAGTTTGTTTTATAGAGCTGTTAAATAAAACTCCCTGCTGCTGAGCACCATCTCACGGGACCTTTTCTGAGGTTAAGCTGCGTGGAAGGGACCCTGGGGTGACTTTTCAGCCGTGTCCCATGCGATGCATGCAGTGGGGCTTGGCCGTTTGACCGGGGATGGTCCTTGGATTTTTGGGGGATGCTTGAAGCCCCTTGGGGGTGACCAGGAGAGTTGGCTGGTTCTCTGTCCGTTCTAGAAGACATAGGCTAGAGCGCATGAGATGATTCAGCCAATTTATGGCATTAGCTGGGGAGCTGGAAAATCCCAGCTCTCATGATGGGGCAGGTTTATGGCTCCTGCAGATGGGAAAAGTTCACCTGGCTGGAAATCCTGCCTTTTCCTTGACGTCTCAGAGTCCTGCTGGGATGAGGCCAGTGGGGCGCTGGATGGTGAAGCGGGCAATGCTGGGGACAAACACCAGCATGGCACCTTGGGTGCATGAAGGGCGTTATGGTGATGCCTTCAACATGGAGATGGGGGAGCCGGTCCCCTCTTTTTGGGCAGTGAGGGGACTTTCCTACCTGTAAGAGAGGCTGGGGCTGACCATGCGACACCTCTTGCTTTATTTTCCCCTATTTTGGGGGAGAAAAGTGGGTTTGAACCTTCTAACCAGGACAGGGGATCAGGGAGCAGGGGGAGCGGAGGGCCGGCATGTCCTGCGGAGCACAGACGTCCAATGCTTTTGGCAGGCGGGCGGTGAGGAGCATGCTAAATTGCTTTTTGCTTGGCCTGTCTAGCATTCCCAGGGCTGTGCTCTCTGTCGGGGAGGGGTGGGAAGGGAAGGGAAGGGCTGCCTGGGGAGGGAGTGGGATGGGGGTTTTGCCACGGGCTCAGATAACGAGGGATGCAGCTAACGAGGCATACGCTGGGGATCCTGTAGGGAGCTTTGATGGTAAGGGGATGCCGAAGCCCCAGGATCCTGCAGTGATTCACTGGCCCCCAGCCCCATCCTGGCCCCCCCACCCCATCCTTAACTTCACCCTTTCCTCCTGCTTCACTGTCCCACCTCCTAGCCCACCACCCTCCCCTTGCCGAGCGATGCTCAAGAGCTGGGGCTATCCGAAATCCTCTGCTCCCAGGCCTGGATGTTCTCAGGCTCCCCTGGACACGAGGTTTGCTTAGCCAAACATCTTGATTACCTCCTGAGGAGCTGGATGCTCCCAGGGCTGGGATGCGGGATCCCCTCCTGCTCCTCCTTCCTTCGGGAGGGCTGATGCCACCGTGCCCCCTCCAGCTCCCAGCACCAAACCTGCACCCCAAAAACCCCTTCACCAGCAAGTGATTTGGGGCCGGGGGGGAGCATGCGTTGCCTCTTCCTCTCCCCCACCCTCCATCCCGCTGCACTGCAGAACAAAAACTGCATTTGTTTTCACGGGAACCATTCGGCTTGTACTCAGCAAAGTAAAAAAAAAAAAAAAAAAAAAAAAAAAAAGGAAGAAAAAAAAATGCATCCCCTTTGAAAAACTGTGATATGAACTCGGGTAAAATCCAAACAGCTGTGAGTGCTACAAGGGAAGCTTCTGTGTCAGGAGGCAGTGAGCCTGCGAAAATACACTGCTCTGCCTGCCAGGATGCTTGCTGGCCGCCTGCCCTTCTGCTTTCATGAACTGTGCGCCTTCCACCCCCCATTCGTGCCTTGCAGGAAGGAGGAACCGGAGAAAGCTTTTTAATTTTTTTTTTTATTTTTTTCCGCCTGTTTGCAAAGCAGAAAGTGGGGCTCCCCCCCATCCAAGCCCCCGGCCGGGCACGGAGTGATGGAGCAGGGCAGCGAGCATCCCCGGCTCTGCACCGAGCTCTGCAGGCTTCTCCTCACTCATCTCTGGGCTCATTCCTCTGCGCCTTCCTTTAACCCCTACCCGCTCCTCAAACATCCCCGCTTCCCCAAATCCCCTCTCCCCAGCTCTGCCTGCAGCCAGCCATGGGAAACCCCGTGGCCGGAGACCTAGGGTGGTGTTTTAGTGGCGTGGGGACATCCAGGCTCTGCTTTTACGCGTCGCCCGCTGCCCCAGCCAGACATGAGCTCCTCTCAGGCTTTGATGTGAATTTGGGGTAGTAGCTGGCAACTCCTGCCGTACCTCCAAAAACCCTCAGCTCTCAAATTGCCCATTTTACATTATGCAATGGGCTCTTAATGAGGTTTTAATTCACTGAGGCTATGGGGCATCCTGCTGGGCTCTCCGATACCCTCCACAGCCCCATGGAGTGGGAGCTGGAGGTTGGAGGTGGAGGGGGGAACCCAGTTTCCCCCAGGTTAGAGGTTGGATCTAGGGTTGCAACACTCTGGAAGCCATCACTGGCATGAGCTTGGCAATGAAGAAGCCTGGTTGCTCTGCCTCCTGGGGCTGGACCCCCCAGGGAAGGAGGGGAGATGCCTTCATGGAGCCACGGGGGCTGGAGGAGCCGAAGGGGGGGACCAGCCCCTAGGAATGAGCTTGCTGTCCTACCCGCCAAAGCTGCTCCGGGACCGACCATACTCGGGAGCTGCCTGGAAGGATCTGATGGGTTTTCCTGTAGAAAAATGGGAACCACATGTGAGCAGCAGCGCCGGAGTGGGCTGGGACTAATTCGGGTCAGCGAGAGGGTGGAGGGGAGGAAGGGGAAGTGTGCGTAGGGGAGGAAAATCCTCCCAAAATGGCCAAGTTCCTTCAAAGGGCAGGTCCCCAGAGGAGGATATTTGCTTCATCCCAGCACTTTCCTTGGAATCCCAGCAGGAGCACGTCACCGGGGCTAGGAAAGCAGGCTGGGGAAGGGGGGAGCTGGGAAAAGGTGGGCTGGGCAGCGGGGAGAGGAGCCCACAGCTCCCGTGCTTGCTAACCATCACCTTCCCTGGAGCAGGGCTTCAGCACAAGCAGCTACCAAGGTGTCTCCCAAATTTTCCTTGCCTGGCTGATGGGGTGAGGACCCTCGTCATGGGGAGATCACAGTCGGTGCAGGCGAGGGGGCTGGTTTTGGCCGTTAGCTGCTGAATTAATCCGTCTGATCCCATCAGTCAGGGCTTGGGGGTTCTGGTGGTGTTTCCTTCTCTTACTCTGCAAATGTGACAGCTCGGTTTATCCATCTCCATGGAGGCAAAAGCCAGGACAGGGGGTCTGGGAGAGGCTGAGTAACAGCATTTTTGCCCCCGTCTCTTACAGGGGATCTTGCCCGGCATTACCCCCAAGGCACAGGGCACGCTCAGTTAAAAAACTCAAGGCAGGGCTGACTGTTTTGCCTCGTGCTGCTTTCATCAAGGGATTTTTCCATTCCTGGCTGCTTTCAAGTATCTCGCAGCCCATTGCTCTCCGTCGGCGACGGGCGTGCAGCCCCCCCTCCTCACGCACCGCCCACCGATTTGCAGGCACAACCAACAGGCCGGCAAGGATGCTCCGGCACTTCCCACAGTCACGCTTTGCCGCAGGTTCCCATCAAAAGCAGATTCCCATCGAGGCTGGATGCTGCCCTGGGAAGTGCTCACCCCAGCTGCAGGCTCCGTAGCTCCCATCGACGGGTCCAGCCAGGCTCTCTGCTCCCGGGATGGGACATTTTCAGCTCCACGCTGAAAGCACGGAGCTGTGCAAAAGCCACCCTGGTCAGAGCTCCTTCCCTTTGATGCTCCTTCCCTTCGGTGCATGAGCCGCTCTTGGTGCTCAGCTGTGCCTGGAGCAGGTCCCCTTGTCTCATTGGGTGCTCTTAGGGTGCTGGCGTTGCGGGGAGCATCCAGCTGACCTCTTCTCACACACCTGTGGCCCTTGGAGGGTTAGGGGGATCCCGGCTCCGAAGGCTGCATCCCCCCTTGGGATCCCTCGGGGGATCCTGGCTCCGAAGGCAGGGCAAGTGTCAGGATCCACCCCACAAAAGGCAGCAAGAGGCAGCAGGCACGGAGGAAAGCCTAGCAGTAAAGCCAAAATAACATCTGAGACACCTAAACCACAACATAACTGGGGGTATTTTTTTAGCTGGCACTCTTCTGAGTTCAGAGTGCAGCCGGGCTTGCCGAGTTACTCACAGGGACCTCCTTCCCTGAGCTCTGGGATGTGCTCAAGTGTCCCACTCCTCCTGCTCCTTCTGTCCCTTCTCCCAAAGTCACACAAGGATTAGCATTGCCTTGGGTGCATCGGCGTCTGGATTGGAGCCAGGCGAGCAAAATGCAGCCAGTTTGCTCAAGCGGAGCAAGGGAAAAGTCAGCAGCGGGTCCGAGCCGAGATGTTGGCGGAAGAGACGAGGCAGCTTCACCTCCCACCCTGGGGCACGCTTGTCCCTGAGCTGACCCACCCGTGGGACACTGCCACCCCCTCCCAGTCCCAATTTTCTTTCCTTCTGGAAAGCTTCACCCTCAAACATGTGGTGTCTCCCTGCCATATTCCACCCCCCAGCCGGTCATTCCACTTTCAGAGGTCTAGGGACGCCCAGTGGGACCATTTTCCCCCACATTTGCCTTCCCTACGGGGAGGCTGCAAAAGCTCATCCACCTCTAGGACCTGCTCCTCAGCCACAGTTTTAGGAGGAAAAGCACTTTTATTTCTTCATCTTAAAGCAAAGCGATGGGGAAGGAAGGGAAAGGTTGAGCGCAGGGACCACAGCTCCCGTCTCTCTGCAAGCTGTGCACGCCCCGAGCCGGATCAGCCTCTCCCAGCTCCTCTTGTCACAGCTTTGCGCCCGCTCCTTTAACCTATTTTATTTGCAGCGAAGAGAAATTATAGGGGGAGAAATAAGGCGCTTGTCAGTTTTCTTGAAAATTAGGCCACAGCTGTCAGCCTGAAAGGGAAGCGTACGTCTCAAAGGAAGGATCTGCTGCTGCTTCACGCATTTTCCCCCTTCCCCAGCCAGCCCCCACCCTTCCTCAACTCCAAAATAGGGAAACGTTGCCTGAAAACGTTGCTGCCCGGTGCAGGTTCCCCTCCGGGGTCAGGCTCTGGAGGGCTGGGCTGTGGGGAGGTGGGCTGGAGCCAGGGTTTCTGCCCTTGCAGGGTGGTGGTGGAGGCAGGGTCCCAGCCCTGCCAGGCACGTGCTGCATCGCTGCTGCCTCCTGCCTGGGGACTGAAGGCCCAAGAGTCCAGGGCGAGACTCGCATTTGCTGTCCATTATACTGTTGAGTCATCGGCAGGTTTGAAAGTTGGAGAAGAGATGCCTTGGGGATTCTATTTTTTTGCTTTCCTGGAGGATTCAAAGGCGAAAAGCTGCTTGTTTTCCAGGTGAGCCTCCTGTAGATACTCAGACGTTCCTACAGCATCTTGTAAGCTTTGCAGGTGCTTGATGACTGCATGCTCGTGGGCAGGATGGCTTTATCCATGGGTCACCATAAGGTTTCCTCAAGGAAACTCCTGGGACACACTGACTTGGGCAGCTGGAGGCTGGTGCTGGATGCTGGCTTCCCTTGGAGGAGTTGTCACATTCACCTGTGTTAGGCATAAGAGTTGGACATCACCTGGGGCTGAGCGGACCATTAAGTTTCCAGGTTTAGTTATCTTTTAGCTCTTTGCCCATCCCAGAGGATATTAGCAGTCAATCATCTTCTGTGTTGAAGATGATCAAGAAGAAACTGAAGAAGAGGTTTGAAGAAACTTCAGAAGAAACTCGTCCTTCTCCTTGGTACTGTCCTGTGTCCCCCTCCTGTTTGGTGTGGAGCTGTGGGTATTTCACTGACCTTACAAGTGCCCAGAGGTGTTGGATATCTGCTTTATAAACTGAAGGTGATTTCTTCGAAGGATGCTGTTTTCCAGGCAGCCGACATCCGGGGTGGAGACAAGGCTGGGTTCATCACAAGCCACAATGGACATGCTCAGGAGGTGACTCACAGCTTTGGTAGGTGGGTGGGCAGCGGGAAAGCCACCCTGCCAGCCAGGATGGGGACCTCCCAGCGGTCCTGGTGTCCAAGGGGAGCATCATGAGGAGCAGAAGCCGAGGGCTGAGGCTCTGCAGGACCGAGATGCCATTTCACCAGCTGAAGGGAAGAAGGTTTCAGCACAAATCTGCCCATGTCTATGGCAGTTCTCAAACCACCAGCACATCATCTGCGCCCAGCACGGCATCGCCAAGCTGTCCTTGGGGCAGCAAGTGGCTCCGAGAAGAGAGAGTGTTCAGGGCAGCTGGATTTGGGCTGCTTTCCCTGGGAAATCAGGATTGTGCAATCATACCCTGGGATTCATCATCTTTCTTCATCCTGTGAGTATCTCCTGGCTGTTACAACCAAGCCTGGCAAGTGGTTTGGTTTCTCTGAGCTCACCAGACTTGTGTAGAGACCCCTGGGTTTCAACTTGGTGGTCCTAAATTTTCCATCCAGTGGGAAGAACTTTTTGGGAAGTCCCCCTGCATGGGTGGCTTCTCCCCAAGCTGTCTTTTTGCCCTGGCTGCTGTCTCCCGAAGCCTAGCAGCGTTGGCAGAGGGGAGCAGAGATGAGCCCTTACAGCAGCACTGTGCTCCTCTCGGGGTTCCCCCTGGTTGCTCTGGGGCTGCTGGGTGTCCCTGGGGAGCACGTTATGGAGGAGACGGCCCCAGCCCAGCATCAAGCTGGCACCACGGCTCCTTCAGCAGTTGTCACGCTGACGGCTTCTGCCGTGCAGACGCTCCGTGGGAGGGTTTTCTTGTTTGCAGTGAAACACTCTGCACCTTTCCCTTTTCAAGCAAAGGCATCGCAGGGCTTCTCTCTGCCTTCTTGAGGTCTGCATGTCTCCTCCCAGGATCTGCGCATCTCTGGTCCGCAGCTTTCACCGAGTTCCCCGGGGGAACTCAATAACCATCATGAGAAACCAGGGCTGGTGAGGTTGAAAAGAAAGTTCAGGCTTTGTTGCCCATTAAACGAGGTCTTCCCCAAACGCCCTCACCCTTCCCACTGCTGGGCTCCCTTTGATCTGATGCTCCCATTCCTGGTTGACCCGACGTCTCAAAGAGGAGGACCTGAACATGAAGAAGAGTCCAAAAGCCGCATGAAGAAGGAGGTGTGAGTCCTGCTTTTGCCCACGTTGCCTTCCTGGCTCGAGCAGGCTCTTTCCTTACCCAGGGCAAGCCATGACTGCTCCCGGCTCCAGAGCTGGACTTGTCCATGCTGTCCTGGGCTCTCCTTGGCCGGGTTGTACTTTACAGCTTCCCACCTCCAGCAGATGCTGATGCTCTGCCAGGTACCTTGCTCTGTCTTGGTGCCTGCAAGCCCATCCCCAGGAGACAGACCCCACCAGGTCCTCTCTGTCTCTTGACAAGGATCCGAGCTCGTTAGGGAAATGTGCTGGCAGAGGCTTGCTTTGAGATGGGAACGGGTGGCTAGGAGAGAGGTGATGGAGCAGGCAGAGGGTCCCTCTCCCCAGGCCTGCCTCCCGTGGAAGGAGCCACACTGCTCCTAAACTTCCCAAACCCTTCGCAATCCCTTACGTAAAACGGATTTTGAAAGCGGGAGCTGCCAGCGTTGCTATGGTTTCCCTTGCCCTGAGGAGCACGCTCCAGAGCCCGGATTCAGCAAAGACAGGGAGAAAAATGGAGGATTGGGATTTTCTTCGCCACTGTGGTGGGGAGGGACAGGGGAACGGCACCCTCCTTCCTTCCCCACTCTCTCCTCCCTCTTCCCTCTGTCCTAATTTTATCTGTGCTTCCTCTGCAAATTCCTAAAGGATCCCAGCTGCTGGGCCGGGCTGGGGATGCTGCTTTTCCTGGCAGGAAGATTTCAGGGGGGGACTGGGATGGGCATGGCAAGGGCTGCAGGTCCCCCAGGCAGGCGTGTCGAGCCGGGGCGTCTCATGGGGAGGAAGGGTGGCGGAAAACCTTGGGGAGGAGAAGGGAAGGAAGAGGAGGGTGGGGAGGAAGGACAGAGGGGCTCTACCCTCCTCGTGGCCATGGCAGAGACACTGAAACGCAGGGCAAAGTCCCCTGGAGCATCACTCCCCCCAGTCTCGGCTGACTCCTTCCCCAGCTCCAGCTCTGTCCCAGTTGCTGGAAGTGGAACGAGGCAAGATCCTCTCCCAGCCGGGGCCCCGTGTCTGCCCGCAGCTAATAAAGTGAATCACTGGTGCTTAATGAAGAAGCACCTGCTTAATTGAACGCAGCGGGACAGTGCTCAGCACGGCCGGGCGATGGGAGGGAGCCAGCAGCGCTCCCCTCCCGGGCTCCCTGCAGGTCCCAGCGGAGGAAACGGTGTCTCTATCCGCAGAGGGGCTGGATTTAATCTTTTTTTTTCTTTAATTTTACAGAAAACCAGACTTTCACCCCTTTTGAGCAAGCATTGGGCTGCCCAACCCTTTGCTGCCCCATTCCTGCCTGGGGGCTCTGGGCAGGGGACGGGGCTGAAGCAGTTAAAGGGGCGAGCAGGCGGGGTGGGAGCTCCAACAGCTCCCTGAACCGATGATGTTTAGATTAGCCGGGTTTCCAGGCATCGTGCTGTCAAAGCAAGAGGGCTGGGAGGGACGCCGGGGCTTGCCCTTAATTGGAGATGTGGCTCTGAAGCTGCCCCATCGCTCCGACATCCCCTGGGCTCTGGCACATGCGGCCCCGCAGCAGCTCTCTGCCCTGGGGCTTTCGGCTTGTCCCCCTACAAGGCCACCCCATCCCACCCCACCGATCATTAGCGTGATGGAAATTCGTTGCGATTGACGTTGCTGTGCTGGTGGCTCAGGGTGGGGGCTGTGGTGCTTGCTGGGGTGCAGGTCAGGGAGCCCGGGGTAGCATGGCGATGCAAAGCTGGTGGTGACCTCCTTGGCTCTTCCTGGGTCAGCATCGGCATGCCGAGGGATTCTTTAGGCTGAGGGAAAGGCAGGGTCCTGTCCCCACGGCAGGGGCTGGAGGTGACCCTTTGGGATCCCCACCATGGCTCGGCCCCATCCAAGGCAATGGGGGGATTCCCCATCACCACGCCGCAGGCAGGCGCTGCCTCCCATCTGCCCGCAGCCACATTCCTTGGCTCCGTTGGAAAGGCTTGAAATAACCCTTTTAATTTAAGGAGTTACATTTTAATGGCCTAAATACTGCACTTCATTATCACAGCCATGTGCCTGCGCTGATGGCTGCCGAACGTCTCAGCGATGCAGTGCAGTGATGCTCTGCGGCTGCTGCCTCCCCAGGGACGCTGCTTCTTCCCCTCCTCTCCCACGCCGGGAGGTCCTCGGGGGCTCGCTGGGTCCCTGTGGGCATGGGGACGGGCAAGGAGATGCACATGTAACCCACGGGGATGCAGGGAGAGCCCCAGGGAGAGGCATCTCACTGGGACGATGCTTCAGGGGAGATTAGGCGGCTCCTTCCCATCGCCAGCACCAAAGCGCGGACAGGCGGGTGGATGGGTGAGCCGCAGCCAGCCCCGGTAACCAGGGTTTTAAGTCTTATCTATACATATTTATGGGATGTGTGTATCTGGGATGTATATATCTGGGGAGATATATATATTTATGGGGTGTATACATCTGGGGTGTACGTATTGGGGGTATGGCTCCCGCTCACCGTCCCCATCCACAGCCGCCCCTCTGGCACCTCGGCTGCTGCCTGCTGAGTTTGGAGCCTCCTGTCCCCCGCACGGCCCCGACCCCTGCCTCCTCCCAGCCAGCCTCGCGTTCCCCTCATGCCATTGAAGCCTCTGGGGGGCTTGGCTCCGGGGGACCCCTCCCGTCCCACCGGCAGCCGCCCAGCGCTGGCAGTCAGGCTCAGCTGCTGGCTGCTGTCACAGAGGCCAGCAGCTGCATGGTCGGCCAGTTGTCCTCTCCTTTGGGGGCCGTTTTTGGGATTTGCCAACCCAGGAGCTTCAGGGCGGGAGTTTGATGTCTCCGGCTGCACTGGGGGAGGCCGCTGAGCGCTGGCAAACTCATTCCACTGGTGGTTCCCAGACAGCCCCTGCCTGGGGGTAGCGGGGGGGTAGGGTACCCAGGTGGGATAGCATCCCCAGGGGGGTGACACGGCTTCTGCTCAGGGGGACGGACTCTGCTCGGCTGCTCCTTTAACACCCTGACAGCTTCCAGTTTCCCAGTGCCACCGAAAGGAGGGGGAACCAACCCAACCCTTTCCTCACTAATCAAAAACAGGCCTGAAATTAGAAAGCGGCTCACATTCAGCCCCCCGCTCTCTGGGAGCGCGGCGTTAGCCAGCCAAATGTCAGAGCTCCTATTTATGGAAAGCCAGAGCCCTCCTTTTCCACAGCAGAGCGTCGCAGGGGGGGACCCGACCAGCATCCTTGCCGTGGGTGGATGAGGGCAGCTCTGGAGGTTGCTGAATTGCCCTCGACACCCGCCAGCACAGGTTTTGGTTTTGGCTGAGCTTATTTGAGCTCTTTTTGTAGCCTTTCTGCCTGGAAGGTGCAAAACACCGGCCCCAAGCAGCCGGCAGCAGTGCGGAAGAGCTGGACCCCAGCTGTACCAGCACACCAGGCGCTTTGCAATTGGGGGTAAAACTATCACAGTGTTTCTCCCTGGAGAACCTGTCCCCTCTTTGGGCACGGTAAATCATGGTCCGCGTGCCCGGCGCCCGCTCCAGCACGCCTGCTGGAGGAAGCTGGGCAAGGATGGGGCATCCAGTTATCCCCAATTAGGGTAGGATGGGGCCAGCTCACTCCTAGGCTGGGCTTGGACCTGCCCAGGCTGGGCTTGCTTTTCCGCAGCTGGCAATGACCGAATCCTGCCTGCAAT
Source organism: Butorides virescens (assembly GCA_017310255.1). Classification (NCBI taxonomy): domain Eukaryota; kingdom Metazoa; phylum Chordata; class Aves; order Pelecaniformes; family Ardeidae; genus Butorides; species Butorides virescens. Next base: position 58,495 of record JADKXX010003690.1, read on the forward strand.
GCTGAGCTATTGATTTGCTTTTGGCTCCATCAGGCTGGACTAAAAGCCTCTGCCTTCCCCTTCCCTCCCTCGATGCTTTGCTTTCCCATCGCCTTCCCTCCTCCGGCCAGCCCTCGTCCAAGCAGCGAGAAATCGGGGAAGCGTTTTCATCCCCATGAATGCAGCCGGTTATGTAAGAATAATTGGGATAAATGAGCTTATTTATCACGGCCCGTTCCATTTTAACGGGGTCCAGGGCGATCGCCGGGTTGGGTTACATAAAAGCCCGCACAGAGCATCTCATTGTCCGGCAGCGGCCACGCGGGATGCGGGAGCTGCCGGTGGAGAGGAGGAGCCGGGGCCTGGCGAGGAGGGGACCGGGTTGCTTGGCAGAATTGGGAGGAAGGTGGTGGGGGGTTTCTTCCTCCACATCTTGGGAGGGAAAATCCATTTCTTCATTCCCTGCCCACCTCCTGCGTCTCTAAAACACCAGGGTATGGTCTTGGGTGTCTTCCTGTAGCCATATGGTCCTCCCCCAGTACTCCTCCGCAGGGACGGGAGCTGGAAACTTGCTTCCGTCCTCTTCCTCACCCCAGGAGATGAAAATGTGATCCCAGGGGGGTTCAGGTGTGCCTCCCACCTCCCAGCCAAACGGAGACCTGTCCAACAGTTAGCGAATGCCTCACACCCAGCTGCCGAAGCGGAGGCTCTGTGTTTTGCCTCCTCAACCCTTCTAAGATGCCTCCAGGGGGGATTTGATTGCCCTCCAGGGGGGATTTGATTGCCAGCTGAGATTATCTAGTGGGGAGCAGTGCTCGGTAGGCGTTGGGGGAAAGCAGCAATGCTCTGGGGGGTACCAGCATCTCCCGCAGTGCCGAGGTTCCCCATCAGCCCATGGGGGAAGATGTGGGGACCCGGGGAGCATCCTAGTTTCAGGAGAAGCCGGGTGGGCTCCCCTGGGTCTCCCCGATGCAGGGTTCGGAGCACTGAGCCAGCACTGGGCAGCGTTTCAGGTGTCCTCAGACAAACACCCAAGAAGGCAGCAGCCTGGAGAAAAACAGGAAATCCCCAAATCCAAACAAACGCAGGGGAAAAAAAGAAAAAAAGAAAATATTGGGTTTTGGTTTCTGTTCTAAATTGCTGAAAACCTTGGGAATGCCTCAAGGTTTGTTAAGCAGGACATTCCTGCTGTGACCCATTGGGCCTGGCCAGGCAGATCAGCGTGGGCCACGGCGCCAGCTACGCCTTGTTTTGGGGAGAGCGCTGCTGGTGGGGTGTCCGGCGGAGCCAAGGCATCTTCCAGCTTCACCAGCCAGAGCTCCAGAGCCTCTCGGCACCGGATCTTGTGGGAGCCGGAGCATGGAGGAGTTGAAAGAGCAATGGGGCAGGTTACTGGGAGAAAGGGAGGCTGTAGAGGGAAAGGCAGCCGCTGGCTCCGGACTCCCGGCTTGCACAGTGCCGGGAGAGAGCGGTTTGTCTACGGTGGTCACGCTTGCTCCCCACCAGTTGCCTGGTGTCGGAGGGATACTGGTCTAACTGGGCCACCACATGCCATCTGTAACCACACTGCTGCACCCTCCCTGCGGTTGTCAGGGTGGAAAGCGATGCTGGAGCATCTCAAAGGAGGTCACTGGGAGGCTTGATGTGGCAACAAGCCACAGTGGTGGGTGCCGGTGAGGCCCCAGAGCAGCACGACCAGTTAGGTATCTTAGCCCAGCTCTTGTTTTTGGCCTTGCCCTGGTGTTAGTAGCTGCACCCTCCAAAAGCAGAGCCTGGTGTTACCCCACACCGGCTCCGCTCTGGTGCCACCGTGCTTGCCCAGCCCCTGGGGTGCCCATGTCTGTCATCCCCAGTCCTTTCTGCAGGAAAGGGGTGATGTGCAGGCTCGGGTCGGGGTCTCGGCTGCACTCGTTAACCATTCTTCCCCCCTGGTTCCTCTCCCTTGCCATACGCAGGCAGCTCTGTCTACTTCTGAATGCAGAAAATATCTTCCACTCCATGGCAGACATTCTGCTTCGGGAAGAGGACCTCAAGTTCGCCTCTACCATGGTCCACACCCTGAACACCATCCTGCTGACGTCCTCCGAGCTCTTCCAGCTGAGGAACCAACTGAAGGACCTGAAGACCCCGGTATGGGCAGTGGGAGCAGGCTCAGCTGCTGGGGGGATGCCTGGGGAGGTGTCTTGCTGCTCGGTCCCTGCCTGGCAGGTCCCAGGGCTGGAGCTGGGGTGCCTGGGGTGGCCTCTTCGTTCCTCTCTTCAGGGGTGCTTGGATGATGTGCCCAACTCTTGCTTTTCTCCCCCGGGATGGGATCGGGCCCCCCAAGCCCTCGAGCAGCTGCTACTTCCCTCCCTCCGCCCCAGCATGGTCCAGGGGACAGGTGACAGCAGGAACAGAGCCCCTGGTCCCTCAGCTGTCCCTGCCTGGAACGCACCCACAGGGTTTGCCAAGCAGCTGCCACCAGCACCAGCGACATCCCCTGTCTTCTCGTCCTCCTCATGCTGAAGGCCAGCAATGCTGTGGTGTCCCCTCAGGTGGGACAACCACCGTCCTCCAGCCCCTCGTCCTGCGGTGGACGCAGCACCCCTGAGGGCCACCCCATCGGGCTGCCACCCCAAAACCCGCCTGGTCTCCATCTCACAAGGCTGGTGGGCTCATGCCAGTGCCAGGTGGACTTGGTGGGTCCAGAAATGTCCCTTCCTGTCTTGGTGGCACTTGCCAGCCTGGGCGGGTTGCTGTTGGGGACCTGGGGCTCTCCGTGCCACGTCCTTGCTCCTGCAACCCTGATGTTTCCCTCTTTCCCCAGGAAAGCCGTAACCTCTTCTGCTGCCTGTACCGGTCCTGGTGTCACAACCCCGTGACAACTGTGTCCCTCTGCTTCCTCACCCAGAACTACAAGCATGCCTACGACCTCATCCAGAAATTGTATCCTTTGGGGGTTTTCTGGGAGGCTGGTGCCCAGGCTGGCCCTTGCTCCCTCTGTGGCCACCAACGTCACCCCACGGGCCAGCCCAGCCTCCTGCCTGCAGCCCATCATTACCGGGGCGGCGTCCCCGCAATGAGAGGGCAGGGCAGCCTGTGCTGGGCGCACGCCAGCTCCCTTCCCCTTGCATGGTCCTTATTTTTTGTGGCATAGAAAGAGGATAGTGTGTGCTGGCTGAGCCCTGACCTTCCCCTGCCTGGGAGGGGAGGCTCCCCAGCATCCTCTTCCTCCCAGGAAGATGAAAGCTTCGGCCTCCTGGCCCGATGAGGAACAGGCAGCGCCTGGCGCGGTGCGGTTCCCAGTGAGCTCACCGTCTGCCTGGAGCAGAATGATGATTTTCATGTGCTGGCAAACTCCAAGCCTTCCTGAGTAGTTTTCCATATGAAGAAGCTTAATAATGCGCTCGGGTTCCCTTCCCGGTGTGTGCTGGCGTTCCTCCTGGGGGACGGGAGCGCTCGGCATCGCCTCCGTGCCATCCCCCGCGGGCCAGGGGGGTAAAAGCAAGCGTCCTCCCTTGCACCATCTTCCTGCCTGCCCTCTGGCTAGGCGAGCTGCCAGCTTTTTGGGCATCCTGCCTTTTCCCCCATCCCTGCCTACTTCCTTCCATCGTCCCTTGGCCACCCTGCAGACCTTTCAGCCCTGCCTGCCTGCAAGCCCTGCCTGTCCCCTGCCTGCTCGCTTCCCGCCAGAGCTGCGGGTGCAGGGAGGGTTTGGCAGCACGGCAGTCCACGCCGGGCATCAGCTGGGCGAGCCATCTGCTGCTGCCGGGCCACCCTTTTCTGAGGCAACATCCTTAATGGCCGCATCCAGCGGGGATCTGGAGGTCACCGTGGATTTCCTCACCGAGGTGGACAAGCTGGTGCAGCTCATCGAGTGCCCCATATTCACATGTAAGGAGGAAATCCCGTGTGGGGAAGGGGCGGCGCGCGGTGCTCCCCCTCCCCGCTCCGCCGTTGCGAGCGGCAGCCGCCGCACGAATAAATAGAGCAGAAGTTATGAGACTTCTTGCCGGGAGGTTTGCCCAGTGCTGGAGCTGCCCACCGGGGACGGGCGCACTGGCAGCACTGGGAGGGGGGGCCACTCACCCCCCAGATATAGGTTAAGGGAGCGAGCAGAGCTGGCACCAAACAAAGGATGGGGGAAGAAGGATGGGGGGTGTCCGGGACCACACTGAACATCTCCAGGGGGGGCACGGGTAGGGTGTCGGCTGGGGGGAGCATTGGACATTAGGAAAAATTCCTTCCCCGCAAGGGCTGTCAAGCCCTGGAAGGGGCTGCCCAGGGAAGGGGTCGAGTCCCCATCCCTGGGGGGATTTAAAAGCCGGGCAGACGAGGTGCTTAGGGCCAGGGTTTAGTGGTGGGATGGCAGGGTTAGGGGAACAGTTGGGCTTGGTGAGCTTAAAGAGCTTTTCCAACCCAAACGATTCTATGAGCCACATGTGCCACCCCTGGAGATGCGGGCTGGCGTTGCAGGCACTGCTGGGGCCCTTAGTAAGAAAAAAAGGTGGGCTTTTTTTTTCTGGAAAAGGGAGAATAAGCCCTAAAACAAATAGAGCTGCTTCTCTCTCCAGATCTGGCCCCATAGCCACAGGAACCTGTCCCCCCTGCTGGGTAATGCAGCCAGGGCGCGATGGGCGGCTCGGGGACGTGGCAGTGGGAGCTGGGATGAGGAGCAGGGGACACAGTGGGGTGACCCATGGCCACGGGGGAGGAGGGGGGTTCTTGTGATGGCATTCAGCCACCCCGGGCTCCTTCTGGGCATTGGGAAATGACCCCGAAAGGACTTTGGGAGGGGACTGTATAGGTCCAGGACTCCTTGGGGGAATATTTGGGGGAATATTTGAGGGAAGAGGGTTAGAGCAGCCAGGCAGTGGAGATGCGGGCTGGCCCTCAGCCACACTTCCTCCCCTGATGCCCTGGGCTTCATCCCGAGGATGACTTTCCTTCCCACCATGCGAGGTGGGAATGATTCCTTGAGGGTTCCCCATCCCACTCACCTTAATCTCCAAGTCTTGGGGGTGGGGGGGGACAGATGTGGTCCCCCCCTCATCGAGCAGCGTCCCTGGGTGTGGGTCTCTTCATGGGGAGACACCAGCAGTGCTGGTGGCAACCAGGTGGTGAGATTCTGGGGCCAGGACCTCTCACCCCATCCCCTGGGCTGCCCCAGGGGGGACCTGGGTTGTCTTTAGGGCTCCCGAAGATCCTTCTACTCCTGAGCACCACGAGGGGTGGAGCAGGAGGGTGGTTTCCCTCTGCTGAGCAATGCCACGGCCCAGCACACGGAACTGTCAGGGTTGAGCGAAGAGGACCCCTTCTGCTCCCGAGAGCCCCCAGGAGGGGGTGACCTGGCCCTCCTGACGTGCAGCACCTTGGGGACGGTATTTCTGCTAATTCTGCAGAAGCTGAGGAGCAGTCTCATGTTGCGCATGTGTCCTCGGGCAGGCAGCAGGGACGGGCTCGGGGATGAGTGGCAGCAGGGATGGGAGACTGGGGAGCCTTCGCCCCCCTTCCCTAGCTGGCATCTGGGGGCTGTGGTGAGCAGAGGGGCTTCTGGCATGTGTGGGACACAAAGATGGATGAGCTAATGCAAGGGGAGAGGCCGCTGGTGCCTTTCGGGTCGCCTGGCAGAGGCTTGCAGCCTCGCCAGGACCATCAGATGGGTTGGGAGGAACCTGCTATTGGGGCCTGAGAGCAAAAAGCATTTTACCCGCCTACCCATCCTCTTCCTCTCCTCTTCCAGATCTCCGCCTGCAGCTGCTGGATGTGAAGAACAACCCCTACCTGATCAAGGCTCTCTATGGGCTGCTGATGCTGCTGCCCCAGAGCAGCGCCTTCCAGCTCCTCTCCCACCGCCTGCAGTGCGTGCCCAACCCCGAGCTCATGCAGACCGCGTAAGTGCCGTGGGGACAGACCCCCGGCATCAGCATCGGGGCCGGACCAGCCGTCCCCCTGCTGCGGCCGAGCATCCTCGCAATCCCGGGCTCAGCCCCGTGCTCTTCTTTCGCTCCCCTCCGGCTCCTTAGCAGCTGGGGCTGCTCCTTGCCCTGTGGCCAGGAGTGTTGGCTCGGGGGGGTTTTTTGTGTCTATATTTGGTAACCCTGGGAGGGCTGCGCCTCATCCACAGGCATTTGGCATCAGGGATGGAAAATTTCACTTGTGGGGTCGCTATGGAAACGAGCAGAGCCGGGAAGGAGGTTTACGGAGAGAGAGAGACGCCGGCGGTCGGGGGGGTGCTCCCAAAGCGTCCCCCATCCCAGCCCGGCCAGCCTTCCCGGCACCCAAAAGGACCCTGGCACCCATGCATGCCTGGGGCTTGCTGCTCCATCCCCACCCCTTGGCCTTCAGGGAGTCATGGGCTGCAGTGTTCAAGGGGGGGACCTGCCAAAATCCCTCCAGCCCAGGGGTGCTGCCCACCCAGCTCGTTAGATGCTGGTGGTGGGATTTGCTCTCCGACCCTCGGTTAATGAGCAGGGAGGGTCGGTGTTAAAGCTGGGTCTGCCTTTGCAAAGCCCTGGGAACAAAAAAAGAAGAGCTCCCAAGCTGGACAGGTTGCTGAATTAAGCCCCCATCACTCCTTGGCTTTTAACAGCTCCCCTGGGCTGGCTTTTATCCCTCGTGGCCTCCGGCGCTGAGCACATACCCACAACCCGGCACTGATTTCAACTGGGGGGGGGAGGTGAGCTGCCTGTGCTTCCTTCCCCCCTTTTTTTCCCACCCCCTTGGCCCCGGCAGCGGGGTTTTTTCGAGCAACCAGAGCTGTCAGACGGCGTGAGCATCTGATTAAATCTGACCTACATTCCTTCAAACACCGAAACCGGCTTTCGTAACAGGCCAGCCCCAGCTGCCCCCCCTTCCCTGGGGGGATGTCAGGACCTCGAGAGCTGCCTGCCATCCTCCCATGGGCTCCCCCATGTCCCGCAACGGGCTTTCTGTGGCTGGTCCCCCCTTCCCCTTGCATGGGAACAGCTTTGAGGGATGAGCACCCATGGCTGGAGCCCTGGAGAGCCTGGGGGCTCCTCAGGGCTCCAGCCATGGGTGCTCATCCCCCAGGGCTGTCCCTGCTGCCACCCGTCCTCTTCCATGACAAAGCACACAGATATTTTTTGCTCATTCCTAAAAACAGGAGGGAAACTGAGGCACATGGCACCAGCATCCCTTCCGTCCAGTCTCGCTGCTTTTGGCCGGAATGGGTTGGGATAGGGCGGGGAACATCCATGTCAGAGGGGTTAAACCTTCCCTGCAGGGTCAGGGTGTTAAGACTGATGTCCCTTGTCCCCTCTCTCCTGTCCTTCTTGGGCTCCATCTCACTCCTTCAGGGGAGGGAAACAGGGCTTGGGGAGTGGGGGGGGACATTTAATGGGGCACCAGCGTTACTAGGGTGTTTTGGGCTCGGCTTCTTCAGGACAAACCCTCGGTGGATAGATGGATTGCCAGGGTGTGGGCACCTCCTGCCCCTTCCTGCCCCTCACTCTCTGCTCCCTCCCCACAGGGACAGCACCAAACCCAGCACCGGCTTCAAGAGGACAACAGCCTCCAACATCGACTACACAGAGCTGCTGCAGCACTTTGAGAAGGTCCAAAACAAGCACCTGGAAGCGCGGCACCAGCGAGCTGGGCGAGCAGAGCAGTTGGACCGGCGAGTGGTCCTCTGAGCATCCCCGCCGCAGCTGCGGGTGTGCACGGTTGCTGGGGCAAGGGACCAGGGGACAGGGACACCGGTTGCTGGCCGCCGGGGGATGTGGTGGGTTTAAGGGCAGAGGGAGGTGGGTGAGCACTTGGCACGGGGCTGGTTTTCCCCCCCACTGTGTGTGCAGATGGTGGGGGACCCCCAGGCTGTGCCCGGCTTCTCCCATGGGTGATGGCAGGGACATGGGGAAGGGTTGCAGGAGGAGAGGGCCAGGAGAAAGCACTTCATCTTCCTGCAACAGGGCGAGGAAACTCCCCTTTGCTTTGCTAATGCCTTCCCCGTGACTGTCAGCTGAGCGCCCAGCCTCCTGCCAGCCAGACCGGAGGGGAAGGGAAGACGGGAGCAACCCCTGGCCTCCTGCCCTGGAAAACAAGCACGCGGGGCTGCTGGCCACCTCTCACCACCCTGGCTTCCACCCTCTGGCTACAAGGCCATGCCGGCAGCATCTCACCTGGGGACTCACACTCCTGTGCGTGGCGCTCGGTCCCCTCCCTGCGCCCACGCGCCCTCCCCAAGCCCCCAGCACGGACAGCGGCGCAGCCTTAGCTCCCAGCCGGCAGCAGGAGCACAGGGGGTGGCAGAGACCCCCATCGCGCCCAGCCCCGGACTCCATTCTTTGTTCCTATGTTAAACTCCCCATGAAAAATAAATGAGCGATGCAGAGCAGGCCGTTCCTGGTAGCTGGGCTCCCCATCCTCATGGATCCAGCCCCAAGGGGAGTCAAAAACCCAGCAAGGGCAGGGGATGGCATAGAGCATCCTGCTCGACCCAGAGCCCCAGGCTGGCCCGGTCCTGCCACGTTGGCTTGCCGGCAAGCAGGGCTTGGGCTTCTCCGCCTGCTCCTCTTCCCAGCAGGAAAAAAAAGCCAGCACCGAAATTCTTCCAGGCCGTGGTCACGAAACCACAGCGCGGTGACAGGCATTTTCCTGGCCCTGAGCAGCCGCCAGCGCTGCCTTCGCCCTGTCCCACGGCGCTGGGGGACCGTCACCGCTGGCACGTGCTGGGCTTTGGAGTTCGGGGGCTCGCTGTTGCATCCCCAGCGCATTTCAGGCCCTCACCTGATGCCGGGGAAAGGGGGGCTGGAGGAATTCATGGAGTTTTTATGGCTTCTGGCCTGTTTACAGTGGAGCTGGGCTCTGGCAGTGGATTCCCTGAACAGCCCTGTGCTGGGGCTGCTTTGGCCAGGATAAAGACATTCCTGTCATTCCCGGGGAAGGGCTTTCCAAACCCGGTCATGGCGGGTTAATTTTAACAGCCAGCCCTTTAGGATGGGCGAGCAATGGCTTCCCCAGCCTGCCGACCGCTTGGGGTTCCAGGGGGGCAGTCTGTTGCCTGTCCCCGACCCATGGCAGGACGTGGCCGGCATGGGCCAGGGCTGCTGCCAGACCCAGGGCTCTGCCTGTCGCTCCTGCCGGGCTCGCTGCCGATGAGTGGCCTCTTTCCATGTCGAGGGACAGGGTTTATGGGGAAAAGTTCCAGCCAGCTGCCAGAGCACCGAGCCGTAATGGTTTCCTTATGGGTGGCTCTTGACCAGCGCCGGACAGAGCAGCACGGTCCTGCCGGGGCAGTGCCGGTGGAGGATCAGGGCTGCTTTTCTGGCAGGAGGGGGAATGAGCGGCTCAGACTGAGCCCCGTGCCCCGGCTGAGCATCCTTTCCCCGCTCGGTGCAGCTCGGTGCGTTGGGGCTCAGCCTGGCACCCCAGATCCCGGGAGGCTGGGGATGGGGCCTCGGGATGGCTGCGGGGACGGGCTCGGCTGCTGGCCGGCCCCGCATTTCCCACGGCTCTCCGGTAACCGGGTGCCGTAAGACATCTCGGAGCTGCCGGGTGGTCACGCCGGCGGGCGCTAAGCTTCCACCTGCAGGGAAGGCGGCTGCCCGCAGCACCCGAGCCTGCGCCTCCCCCGGGTAAGGGGGGCGGGGGGCGCCCCGCAGCCCTCGCGGGGAGGCAGAGCAGAGCCCGGGCCTGGAGGCAGCGGCCCCCGGCACCTCCGGGGGGCTGGGGGCTGCCCCTGGGCACCCGCGGCCGCTGACCCCAACGGCCCCTCGGGGCTCCCCCCCCCCCCTGCAGCCCTGGGGCTCCCGGCGCCGCCCCGGCCCCCCC
>JADKXX010003691.1:0-18344 GCA_017310255.1 Butorides virescens
GCTGAGCCTGGCCCGCGGCCGCGGCCTCCCCCGGCGGCGCCGCCCGCCCCGGGCTGCCGCAGCGCCGCGATGGAGACGGCGGAGAAAGAGTGCGGAGCCCTCGGCGGCCTCTTCCAAGCCATCATCAACGACATGAAGGTAGGGACTGCCCCCACGCCCCCCCGCCGCCCCCCGTGCCGCTGCCGTGACAGCGATCGCCCCGCGCCCCCCGCTGCCGCCTCCGCTCCGCCGCTGCTGCGGGCACGGACCGGCCCGCGGCGGGGAGCGGGGCTCCCGCATCAGCCCCCAGCTGGGCATCGCGGCCCCGGGGCGGGTGCCGGAGCCCCCACATCAGCCCCACCTCGGGTGTCGGAGCCCGGCGCTGGGTGCCGGAGCCCCACATCAGCCCCATATCGGGCATCGGGGGCCTGCGTTGGGCATCGGAGCCCACGCTGGGTATCGCAGCTCCTTATCAGCCCCGTGTCCGTCACCGAGTACCAGAGCCCCATGTCAGCCCCGTATCCGTCACCGGGTATTGGAGCCCCACATCGGGTATCACAGCCCCATATCGGCCCCGTGTCCGTCACCGGGTATCACAGCCCCATGTCGGGTACCGGAGCCCCGCATACGGTATCACAGACAGGCAGTGCTGGCCCACGGTCAGGTACCGCTGGCCCCGCATCGGGCATCGCTGCCCGTTTGGGGCATCGCCACCCATTTGGGGCATCGTCTTGCCCCCACCATCCTCCGCTCCCCAGCTTGGATTTCTGCCGGACCCGCTTGGGTTTGCACCAATGGAACGAAAAGGTCCCCCGGCTCCTCGATCCCATTTCCCAACCCGGGGAGGGGATATTGCCTCCACCCTCCCTGGGAGCAGGATGGGGCCGTGTTTAAAAAAAAAAAAGCCTTTTGTTTGTTTGTTTGTTTTCATTTCAAAAAAAATAAAAAATGCTGGGGGGCATTTTTGCCCAGGGGCTGAGCAGGAAGGAGGGCACCAGCTGGGTTTCTTCATCTCGGGGGGGCTGAAATTTCCAGCGTTGGGGTTTAGCCCCAGTCGTTTTGGGGAGGCAAAAGCTCTCTTCCTCCTCCTCCTCCTCCTCCTCCTCCTCCTCCTCCTCTTCCTCTTCCTCTCTTCTTGCTGCAGCCCAGTCCAGACAATGCTGTCATTGCCAAAGCAGGGGAGGGGGGGATAAAAAAAAAAAAAAAAAATCCTTGCTGAGAAGGAGATTAACCCCTTTGAGGGGCGGTGGTGGCTCTGCGGGACCAGACTCCAGCTCCAGGCTGGGAGAAAAGCCCTCAAGGGGGAAAATCACAGTTCTCCCCTGGTGCCAGCCCCATGGCGGTGGTGGCCAGGGCTGGTGGGGAAGGGTGCTGAGGTGACCGCCCCCCCCCTAATGCCTTCACCCCAGCCACCCCCTCCTGGCAGCCCGGCTGAGCCCCATGGCCCCAGGGTAGAGGTGGGGGCAGCCCGTGCCTCAGTTTCCCCATTCCCCCGCTGAAGCTGCAGAGGGGATGGGTGAGCCTGGAGCCATCATCTTCCCGGCTGATGTCGGCACGGCCACGCAGCGGCATGCCCAGCCCCATCGGGACATGCTTGGGCCAGGAGCCCCTCACCATGGCGTCACACACTGGCATGCCTGAGGAAACCAGGCTGGATTCATGCAGGTGGGAAAGATGAGACAGAAATAACAAAAAAGAAGACAAAAAGCCCACTGCGCCCTGCTGGTACCTGGCACAGCCCCAGCCCAGTGCCAGTGGTCCCCAAGGGCGCAGCATCATCCCTGTCCCCATCTCCCAGCCACGTGGGTGTCCTGGCGCGGGCACTGGGGGACAGGGAAAAATAATCCCCTGCCCAAAGTGCTGGCAGCATTCAATGGCAGCGATGCGCTTTGGGTCCCACCACCGGGACCCCTGCGCTGGACGCGGGCGCAAAGGGACCTTATTTTGGTGGCGGGTGGCTTTTTGGCACTCCTCAGCCTCCGCTGGGGAGGACTCGAGCAGCAAAGCCTGGTGGCAGTCCCCGAGCTGGTGGCATCCCTGCGCCGGCCTCATTCCTGTTGCCTCTCTTCCAGCACGCTCGGCGTCCCTGGGTGACCTTGGCATGTCCTTGTCCCCATTGTCCTTGTCCCCATCCTCCTCCTGCCCAGCATCGCAACCTGCCCCCTCCTTCATGGGGAGCCTCTGCTTGCCGCGGCCCTGGGACGGTGGCCCTGCCCTCGGCAATGGCAGTCCTCGGGGACTCATGGCCGGGGCGCTGCCACAAGTGGTGCATGAAGGGGCATCCTCAAACCCCTCCTCTGCTGATTCATGAGGAAATTGGGGCTTTTGTGGTCCCCAGAAAAACAATGCTGGGCCCGTCCCATGCACCCTCGGTGCAAACCCTGTCCCCAGAGGTGCCACCAAGCTGGGCTTATGGGGATGTGTGGTGACCCACGTCCTGCAAAGCCAGCTCTGGTGCCCGCAGCCCCGCCTGGTGGCCACCCCAGGGGGGATTTGCAAGTCCCTGGCACTGCCATGGGATGGTGGCAGCAGGATGGCACCAGAATGGTGTCACTGGGACGACAGCACTGGGACTGACCTCACCAGGATGGCAGCACCAGCATGGCCTCGCCAGGATGGTGGCACCAGGACTGGTCTCACTGGGATGGCTTTGCTGGGATGGTGGCACTGGGACCAGCCTTGCTGGGATGACACCAGGATGGCCTCACTGGGACAGTGGCATCAGGATGGCCTCACTGGGATGGTGGCACTGGGACTGGCCGTGCCAGTTTGGCACTGGGATGGCCTCGCCAAGGTGGCACCAGGATTAACCTCACCAGGACAACACTGTGCCTGATCTCACTGGGATGGTGACACTGGGATGGCCTCGCTGTATGGTGGCACCAGGATTAACCTTGCCAGGATGTCACCAGGACTGGCCTTACTGGGATGGCATTGGAGCTGGCATTACTGGGACTGGCCTCGCTGGGACCAGGATGGTCTTACTGGGACTGACCTCTCCAAGACACTGCTGGGACTGGTCTTCCTGGGACTGACCTCACTGAGACAGTGCTGGGATGGCCTTGTTGGGACAGCGGCACTGGACAGCACCGGGATGGCCTTGCCGTGAGGCCACTGGGACTGGTCTTACTGGGATGGCATCAGGATGGCCTCATCAGGATGGCACCAGGGTGATCCCACTAGGACGGCACCGGAGTGGCCTCCCCGACACCTTTGACCAGCCCTGTTGAGGGCTGCGGGGACCCCAGATGTCCGCTCCTGCCCACGAGTTGGTCTTCGTGGGCTGAGGGGAGCTGGGGACAGGGGCTACCCACTGCAGGGCTGGAGCCCTCCGTACTGGGGCCGTGGAGGCCATTGCTGCTTTGGGGGTGGCTGTGGGCTCTGCTCTGCTGCTGGCCCAGGTCTCAGAGCTTGCCTGAGCACCAGCTCCTTTCCTCCCCTCAAATTTCCAAACCCATAAGCTGCCTTCACCCCTTTGAGGAAGAGCAAGAGCTCACCCAAAATCCTGAGGTCTCCATGGTCTTCAAGGTTGCATGGCCAGACTGGAAGGGGAAAAACCCAGGAGGGGAAAGGGCTTGTGCTTGGCTTTTATTAGCCATCAGAGAAGCCACACCTAGCCAGGCACAGCCACCGACCTGCCCCATCTCTCTGTAATGGTGACAGGGGGATTTGCCCTGCCCGGGGAGGGGCACAGGGGGGCGAGGGGCTCCAGCTCTCATTGTCACTTTCCCTCCTTGCAGAGCTCCTACCCCATCTGGGAGGATTTCAACTCAAAGGCCACCAAGCTGCACTCCCAGCTCAGGTGAGGGGATGGGGATGGGGGGACGACAGGGGACATCTGGGGTGCCCAGCACCCGCTGAGTTCCCCCCTTGCTCTCTCCACCCCAGGACCACGGTGCTGGCTGCAGTCGCCTTCCTGGATGCCTTCCAGAAAGTGGCCGACATGGCCACCAACACCCGAGGTAGGGTCCTCCCCACCCAGGCGTGGGTGTCCCTGGGCTTGGCTGGACAGGGGGATGGCTGGCGAGTGACCCCTGCGAGGTGTCCCCTGCCCACGTGGCTTCAGGCAGAAACTCTTCCATCCATGGAGACGTGGCCAACTCATCCCCACCCCGAGCTGGAGCATCCCCTGGGAAGCAGGGTTGGAAAGACGGAGTGCGGCCGAGGCTGGGGTGCGGGTGGGGTGGGCACCCACATGGGTGCTGCTCCTCACCACTCATGGGTGCTTAGCCAGTGACTTATGTGGAGCTAGTTTGCTTGTGGGGAGATTTGGGGTGATGCAGCCCCACGCCGTGGTCCTCTGCACCCATCCCTGCCCCCCCCAGGGGTGCGCCCCTTGTCCCCTGCTTTCGCCTGGGAGGTGCCTGGGGGGTCCTGGCTGCCCCAGGGGGCTCTGGGGAAGGAGAAGTAGATGGAGGGAGATGCAGGAGCCCACACTCAACTGCTTCAGGGACAAACCCCAGCCTGCTGGAGAGGCAACAACGAAGAGCTGAGGCTGCACATGGGGCACCCCCCCATGCTGCTATGGGGTGGGGGGCCCGGACCCCCGGACCCTCCACGGGTGCTCGTTGGCAGTGAGGAGCCGCTTCCCACCGCTCGGCTTCTGCCAAGCAGATGGTCCCGGGCTGGTTTGCAGACTGGCGGCATCCAGGCCATCTGGAGCTGCGCAGGGAGGAGGAGGAGGAGGAGGAGGCAGCAGCTTGAGCCGGGATCAGCTTTGCCTCCAAACCCACTAGCCCACTGCACCAGGGAGGATTAGGGCTCCCCCAGCTCCCCGAAAACGAGGAAGGAGACATGGCGGGGGGATGCTGGGGACGGCTGGTGACCAGCACCATGGGAGTCAGCATCACGGGGGCCACCCTGCAGTGCCGCACCCCGGGTGGCATCTCGGGGCACTTTTTTTTTTTGGGATGGGGGGGGGAAGACAGAGCGGCGATGTGGGGAAACTGAGGCAGGGCGCTGGGTGGGGGCAGGCTGGCGGCCTTGCACGCGGCGCGTGAGTGCGCCGGGGAATCGGATTAAGAGCAGCAGGAGCCGGGATAAGAGCATTAGGAGCAGGATTAGGAGGATACCCTGGCACAGGAGGGGAAGGCCCTCGGCCTGCGGGCTCCCCCGTTTCTGCAGCACAGGGGCTGAGGGAGTGCCCAAAATTCCTGCAAAGGGTGGGAGGTGTCTCTGGGGGCCTTTCTGGGGAGAGAAAGGCAGAATATCACTCCCGAGCTTGCGCCCAAGGATTTGGGATCGCTGCTTTTTCCTGGGATTTGCCAGCAGCACTGCCACCATGTGGCCATCCTTAGGCTTCAGAGTTAACAGCAGTTTCACCAAAAAGGGACGCTCCTGCTTTCTGTTGCTGGCCGATGTCCCCCTGGGAGCGCTGACTCCCTTTTTATCTGCTCAGGATCGTGCCTGGAGGTGAGGGATGCAGCCGGCTGCCTGGCACAGAGCTGGGGAGGGAAGCCGGTCCCCCTGGTTTCTCAGTCGGTGCCTGGCCGGCTGTGCGGTACCTCACTCCCCCTTCCCTGCCCACCCCCCCACCAGTGCTGGGTTGGAGACAAACTGGGAAAAACCAGGAGCAAATTTTCATTTTGAAACCGCAGGGAGGGATATTTAGTGCTTTATTTATTAGTTAGTGGATGTTGGTTTATTTATTTAGGGGGATCATCAGGGGAAAAAGTGAGCCACCCCCCCACCCAAAGTGTTCCCAGAGCCCAGGGCATCCCAGCACTCGTCATCCCCCTTGTGAGCCAGCCTGGTCCCAGTATCCATACTGGGCTGGGACTGGTGTGGGGGTGTCCCCTGCCCCTCGTCAGCAGCATTTCGTGCCCCCCCCCCCAGGTGCCACGAGGGACATTGGCTCCGCGCTGACCCGCATGTGCATGCGGCACCGCAGCATCGAGGCCAAGCTCCGGCAGTTCACCAAGTAAGTGGGCCCAGAGCATCGGTGACACGAGTTGGCCGGGCTCAGCCCTCCCTCTCTGAAGAAGGAGATGCTGGCTGTCGGCTGGGCCCGGGGTAAGGGGCACGGCTGCCCCCCCGGCTCCAGCGCTCTCCCACACTCTTGGCCTCTCTCTCCCTGCTCCAGCGCCCTCATGGAGAGCCTGATAAACCCTTTGCAGGACAGGATTGAGGACTGGAAGAAAACTGCCAACCAGCTCGACAAGGACCATGCGAAAGGTACGGGTGGGAAGGGCTGGATCCGTGCAGGGGGGGCTGTGCTGGTCAGCCGGGGGGGTCCCCTCTGACGGCACTTCTGTGCCCCCAGAGTACAAGCGAGCCCGCCACGAGATCAAGAAAAAATCCTCTGACACCCTCAAGCTCCAGAAAAAGGCTCGCAAAGGTGAGGGGGGGGGGTCTCCTGGGAAGGGGGGGTACCCCCACCAGCCCCTCCACTGCACCCCTGGCTGGGGCCGGCATCCCAGGTGGGGGCACCCCGGCTGCCTCCCGGGAAATGGTGGGCACCGGGGGGGTCCCACTGCTCCCCTGCAGAAAGGGGGGTGCCGGTACGGCCTGGGAGGGGAAGGGGGGGGGAGGCGGGGCACCCGCCCCAGCCCTCAGCCTCTTTTCACACGTTTTCTCCGTCTCCTTCTCTCTTCCCTCCCCTCCACATCCTTCCTGTAGAGCTGCTTGGTAAGTGAATCGCTGGCCCCCCCCCCGGCCCCCTCTCTGCTTCCTCATCTGCTCCTCCTCCCCCCGGCGCCCCCGGGGCCACCTCTGTCTGTCCGTCCATCCATCCATCCGATCCCTGCGCCCCTCCCCATCCCCCCCACCCCTCCACCCTGCTTTTAGCTTAGCTTAGCTCGCACCCCGCATTCCGGGGTGATGCCACAGTGGCACCCTGGCGGGTCCCCTGGTCCCAAGCAGCAGGGATGGGGATGGGGTGGCAGAGGAGCCCCCCCCGCTCCCAGGGCTGCCGTGGGGTGAGGGTGCTCCCGGACCCTCCTCGGATATGGGCATGGGGTGGGGGGACCCCGTGGCACCCACTGGGATATGAAGATGGGGTGATATCTCCCAGCCAAAGCTTTTGGGGTGGCCTTGGCTTGGCCATGGGACCCCCCAGCAGATTGGGGGGGGGTGTTGGGGGAGCCCGGTGCTGATGGTACCCCGCCTTGCAGGGAAGGGGGACCTGCAGCCCCAGCTGGACAATGCGCTGCAGGACGTCAACGACATGTACCTGCTGCTGGAGGAGACAGAGAAGCAGGCAGTCCGCAAAGCCCTCATCGAGGAGCGGGGTCGCTTCTGCACCTTCATCACCTTCCTGCAGCCCGTGGTGGTGAGCGCCGGGGCCGGGCAGGGGGGGCGGGGAGGGGGCTGCTGCTGCCCGGTGGGTGCTGATGCTCCCATTTGGCCACAGAACGGGGAGCTCACCATGCTGGGAGAGATCACCCACCTTCAGGGCATCATCGAGGACCTGGTGGTGCTCACCGCCGAGCCCCACAAGCTGCCCCCCCGCCAGCGAGCAGGTCAGCGGGGGAACCGAGGTGGGGAGCAGGGGAAGGGAGGGAGCTTCTTTGGGGGGGGCTTAAACCCCATCCTGCCTGCAGGTGATCAAGGACCTGAAGGGCTCTGACTACAGCTGGTCCTACCAGACCCCCCCCATCCTCGCCCAGCAGCTCCAGCTCCCGCAAGTCCAGCATGTGCAGGTATGGTGGGGTGGGCTCCATGCCTGACCGCAGCCCCCTTCGTTAAACCCAGGGGGGGTCTAATGACACTTACAGCCCTTGGGAGTGCTCCACAAGGTGCACCTCCGACTCCGTGGGTCCCTATGGCCAACTGGTCTGCAGTAATGCGGAGGAACTGATGGTCTTGGCGCACTGGGATGGGTCAGGGCTGGTGGACCAACGGGGCAGGCCGGGTGCCTGGCACGTGCCCCGTACTCCGGGTTTCCGGGACGATGTGAGCTGTGCGGGGGGTGGGTCTGGGGGCAAACGTGTCGCCTTTGCCGTGCGCCCCAGCCCGTCCCCTGCCACTGGGGGACACCAGAAGGGAAAGGGACACCCCCTAAGGACTGCGTGCCTCAGTTTCCCCAGGTTGGGGTGTGCGGCGGGGTGCTGGACTTTGCTGCCCAGGCACCCCACCGCCTCCAAACCTCCCTCTTAAACTCTCTTTTCCTTCCTTTGTCCTCCCCGCCGACGTGTCCCCGTGCCCCCCGGCGCCCCCCCAGCAGCGTTAGCAGTGCCAAGGGTGGCGTGGCGTGGCCCGGCGGGGCTCAGACCTGCTCACCCAGTTCCACCTATCGCTACCGCAGCCTGGCGCAGCCCCCCGCCGCCGCCACCCGCCTCTCCAGCGTCTCCTCCCACGACTCCGGCTTCATCTCCCAGGACGCCGCTTACTCCAAACCGCCTTCCCCCATGCCCTCAGACATTACCAGCCAGGTACGGGGTCAGCGCCACCCACCCCCCCCGTGCCTCAGTTTCCCCTTCTGTAGAATGGATGAGTGCTGCTGGGTCCAACACAAGGGTCCGGCGTGGAGGAGATGGGACACACACACACCCCCAGGGCGTGTTTCCAGCTGCGTTTGCATCACGGGAAATAAATATTGGGAATATTGACAGATGCCAGCCCTGCTCGGGGGCACCACGGGCCACACTGCAGAGAAACCCCATCTGTAACCCCGACCAAAGGATGGGGCACAGGTATCCCCCACTGCCCCATGCTGGGGGAACAGGGTATTTCCCAGTTACCCCAGCCCCATAATACCCAGTTTGTGCCAGTCCCCCACCAGGCAGCGTGGAGCAAAGCTCCCCCTTCGTCCTGCATCCTCCCCAGTGCTGAGGATGCTTCAGGACCCCCTGGCACCCCTCAGGAGCCCCCTTCCCTCGTGCTGGCCCTGCCGCCCGCTCCTGCTAACCTGGCATCGCCAACCCATCGAGAGCCCCACTCCCCAAAATGTTGGCTCTGCAGGGTGAGCGGGGGGGGAAGCGTCAGGGCTGAGCATCCCCAGCTTCACCCAGCCAGCACCTCCCCGGCTCTGCAGCCCCTGCTGCTGGGTCAGATCCTGCTCGCCTTCCCGCATCCGCCGCCGCGGGGCTGGGGGCCTGGGGTGGCTGGGGAAGCCCCAGGTGCTGCTCTAGGCTGGGGCCACGGCTCTGGCTCTGCTTGCTAACCGGCTCTTCTCTCCCCCTCCGGCTCACGGCTTGGCCTCGTCACACAGCAGAAGTCCTCCAGCTCGGCGTCCTCGGAGGCCTCCGAAACCTGCCAGTCGGTTAGCGAGTGCAGCTCCCCCACCTCGGTTAGTCCTTGCTCCACTGCCGGGGCACGGGCAGGTGGCGGAAAGGTGAAGCCTTCAGCAGCAGCACTCTCCTCTTCCTCTCCTCCCCTCCCTGGCGCTGTCCCCCATCCCACCGGGGTTGCGTTTCACACGTGGGTGTCCCCACGGATCCCCCCATCCCACCCCCTCATGGGGCAGAGCATCCTGGGCAGCACCCGTGGCTTGGGGGACGTGGGTGCATGCCCCTTCCTACCCTGCCCCACTTTCGCCTCCTGGCCCCAGTGTCCCCGGCATCACCCTGTGCCTTGCCCGTTGCAGGACTGGTCCAAGGCCAGCCCCTACGACCAGCCGGTGGTCCCCACCCTGCAGCGGCGCAAGGACCGTGTGGAGCACCTGCGGGAAGCCGAGATGGGCTCACCCGCCAGCGGGTACCCGGGCATCAGCGGCGAGGATGCTCCCAGGCCCCGGATGTCACCGGCTACGATAGCTGCCAAGGTACCGGCTCCGACAGGGTGACCACAGGGGTGGTGGGCTTTTGAGGGGCTCCGAGGTGAGGAGCCGGGGTGCTGATGGTTACCCCCTGCCCCTGCAGCACGGGGAAGAGGTGTCCCCCGCCGCCAGTGACCTGGCCATGGTCTTGACCCGGGGGCTGAGCCTGGAGCACCAGAAGAGCAGCCGGGACTCGCTGCAGTACTCCAGCGGCTACAGCACGCAGACCACCACCCCCTCCTGCTCCGAGGACACCATCCCTTCCCAAGGTACCCACCCCGCGGCAGCAAGAGGCACCCAGGGCCACCTGAAATGGCACCCAGAGATGGGAAGGGGATGGGGCAGAGGCTTTGGTGGTCCTGGGGCACGTCCGCATGCACTGGGTGTCATAGCATCGGGCTGCAGCCACATCGCGTAGGGGCCGGTGGGGGTGAAGATAAAATGTGTGTTGCAGCAGTTTGGTGTGCGGCACAAGCGTTGTGCCACGAGATAACCACAGGGCTTCCTGGTTATTTGGGTGTTAGCTGGGTGTTAGTTGGGTCTTGTAACATCACGGCGGGGTGTGGTTGGCGATGGTTTGCGGTGACATGTTTGCGCGCAGCAGTTGAGTACAGGCAGAGACAGTGGGAAGATGGTGGGTGATGGCAGCAGAGGTGGTGGTTGGAGATTGAGTAACCACAGGGATGGTCGTGTTGCACTGTGGTTGTGTTGGCCTAGTGATGGCTGAGCCAGTTGTGAGCCCGTGATGGTGACAGTGGAGGTTGGCTGTGATCACGTTGTGATGGCAGTGGTTGGGGTGGTTGTGATAGTGATGGTTGGGTTTGACTACGACCGTGTGGTGGTGGTGGTTGAGGCCAGTTGTGATGGTTGTGGCTGAGTTTGGTTGTCACCATGTTGCACTGGCAATGGCAGGGGCTGGTTGTGACCATGTTGCCATGGTAACAGTTGGGTTTGTGTCACTGGGTGGTGACCTCAGTGTGATGGCTGGGCTTGACTGTGGTTGCCTCCTGATGGTGATGGTTAGCTTTGATTGTGGTTGCCTTCTGATGGTGATGGTTGGGCTTGATGGTGACCATGTTGTGCCAGCAATGGTTGGGGCCAGCTGGGATTGCGCTGCAATGGTGGTGGTTGAGTTTTCTTGTGGTCACGCTGTGATGGCAGTGGTTGGGGCTGGCTGTGATTGCGTTGTGAAGGTGGTGGTTGGGCTTGACAGTGCCAGCCATGCCACCCACCCGGCCGCGCTGATCATCCTGCCCTCTCCCCAGGCTCTGACTATGACTGCTACTCGGTGAACGGCGATGTGGAGTGTGACCCCCAGAGTGACTTCGACAAGTCCTCCACCATCCCACGCAACAGCAACATCGCCCAGAACTACCGGCGGATGATCCAGACCAAGCGTCCCGCCTCCACCGCTGGGCTGCCCACCGGCACCAACCTACCAGCCGGCACCACCCCGGGGGTAGCCACCATCCGCCGCACGCCCTCCACCAAACCCTCGGTCCGCCGTACTCTCTCCAACGCCGGCCCCATCCCCATCCGACCTCCCATCGTCCCCGTCAAGACCCCCACGGTGCCCGACTCCCCCGGCTACGCCGGCCCCACGCGGGTGGGCAGTGAAGAGTGCGTCTTCTATGCCGACGACGCCTCGCCAAACCCCCTGGATTTTGCCAAAGCTTCGCCCAAGCGGCTGAGCCTTCCCAACACCGCCTGGGGTGGCGGTGCCATGGAGATCTCCGTCTACCCCGGGGCCGGTCAGCACCTCTCCGCCGAGGAAGAGGAGGACCAACAGTTGGCCGCCAACCGGCACAGCTTGGTGGAGAAGATTGGCGAGCTGGTGGCCGGCGCCCACGCCCTGGGGGAAGGCCAGTTCCCCTTCCCCACTGCCCTCGCGGGGTCCGGCCCCAGTGAGGAGACCCCTGCGCCCCCCCCCAGCGCACTCCATGGACCCCCCGGCCGAAGACATGCTGGTGGCCATCCGGCGCGGGGTGCGCCTGCGCAGGACCGTCACCAACGACAGGTCGGCCCCGCGGATATCGTGATGACGCCCCGGCCAGTGGGGACGCGCCCACCACAGCCGACGGACCCCCCCCCAGGGGACACCGCGCCTCCCCAGGAGCCCCCCCACCTGCTGGCACCCGCTGCCCTCGCTGCCCCCGGCTTTCTGCTCCTTCAACTTCAACTCCTCCTTCCCTCCCCTCCCAGTCCTTGCCTTATGCCTTTCCGGCACTTGCTCTCTCCTTGGCTCCTTTGCTCCTCTTTTCCTTTTTCCTTTTCCTTTTTTCTCTTTTTCTTTTCTTATTCATCTCTTATTTCTTCTCATCTTCTTTTCCTCTTCTTTTCCTCTTCTTTTTCTCCTTTTCTATTCCCTTTTTCTTCTATTTCTTAAATTCTTTTTCATCTTTTTCTTCCCTTTTCTCTTTTTCTCCTTCCTCTTTTTCTCCTCTTTTTCTCCTCTCTTTCTCCTCTTCTCTCTCTCCTCTCTTTCTTCTCCTCTCTTTCTTCTCCTTTCTCCTCCTCTCTTTCTCCTCCTTTTCTCCACTTCTTTCTCCTCTTCCTTTCCTCTTTTTTTTCTCCCTTCTTTTTCCCTCTTTTTCTCCTTTCCTTTTTTCTCTCTTTCCTTTTTTCCTCCCCCCCCCTCTATTTTCTTTTCTTTCTCTTCCTCCCCACCCCACTTCCCTCTCCCCTCTCCGTCTCTCTCCGCTCTCTCCCCGCTGGGCGCAGGCTGGTGTCCCCAGCCCCAGCCAGAGGGGACGGGGCCAGCGGGGCCACAGCAGGAGCAGCACCAGGAGGGGGGGTCCCCATCCCCCCCAGATGCCTGCGTGGGGCCAGGATGGCTCAGCCCCATTTCGGGGGTCACGAGCAGCAGGGAGGGGGCTGGGTGGGGGGGAATGTCTGAGAGGTTGGGGGGGTGGAGTGGGGACAGCACAGCCCCCTCCAATTTGGGGGGGGGACAGGGATGCAGTGGCTGAGGATGCCAAACCTCCTCTTTGCCCCCCCCCACCCCGGGGGATCACCAGGGACCCCCCCTCAGCCCCCCCAAACCCCCTCCCTCTCCCTCAGCACCCGCAGACCCTGTGCAGGGTTCTGCGGGGGGGGGGGGTGTCCTGGGGGACGGGAGGGGGGTACACCCAGACCCCTCCTCCCCCCCCCCCAAAGCGAAGCAGCTGATTTCTGCCGGTGGCTGGAGGAAAGCACAACCCCTGCCCCCCCGCTGTACATAGCCCCCTGCCGCCCCGCGTCTGTTGCATCGCAGCCCCCCCATCCCTCCCCCCCCCCTTAGGAATAACGATGTAGGTCCTCCCCACCCTCTTCTCCTGCCCAGAACCGCTGATGCCAAGTGACAAATGTTTGGGTTTGGGGGGGGGGTGGGGAGGGGGGGAGGGTGTTTCTCTTATTTTGTACAGAAAACAAAAATTCCTTGGAAAAGAAAAAAAAAATCAACCTGTCTTTCAACTGAAGTAACTTTTCTGGTGCTGTTGTTAACTTGGTCCTTTTTTTTTTTTTTTTTTTTAATTTATTTCCCCTCCGTGCTCCTGCCTCTGCCGCCGCTCCCCCACCCCCCATCCCCCACCCCATCCCTCCGCCAGGTTTCTTTCTCTTTCTTTCATTCCCTCTTTTCTTTTAATTTTTTTTTTTTTTGGTGGTAATTCCCCTCTTTCCCCCCCCCGCCCCGATTTTCATAGTCACTGCTACAAGTAACGAATGCACTGTGAAGATTCCAGTATTAATAAAGGTTGTACTGTAATTAATCTCCTCGCCTGCGGTCCCATGGATGTGCTGGTACCCTGGGGTTACCCCAGTAATGGGGGACAAGTGGGAAGGGTCCGTCACCCCTTTCGGGTGCCCATGGTTGAGGGGGGGGCAGGGTAGGGTGCAGGGAGGGGGAAGGCGTCCCCATGGTCAAGGCGATGGGTGAGCCCTGGGATGCAGAAGAGCATCCCTCTGCCCCATCCCCTGCAGGAAAGGGGGTGCAGGCGGTGCCCCCCCACCACCTCCACCCATCCCGGCAGCACCCACGGTGCCGCCTCCCGAATTACCAGCAGGATTGCCAAACCTCGCCGGGGCAGCACAACCGGCTGCAGCAGGCGGTGGGGATGGAGGAGCTCGGCGTGGGGAGCGTCCTGCTGACCGGCTGCGATGGGGGGCTCGGCCTGGGGCTGCTGAAGGGCTTGCTGGAGCAGACCAGCCCCCCCCCGGCACCTCTTCGCTGCTTGCCTGGACCCGCAGGGGAAGGTAGGGAGGGTGCCAGGGTGGGGGACAGGGGGGGGTCAGCCCTGGGGTGGACTGGGAAACGTAGAGCCTGGGGGTGCCACCATCCCCATCTAGCTTTGGGAGGGCTGAGCAGCAGCATCCCACACTGTGGGCATGGAAAAATACATATATTTTTATATATTTAAATTTTTTTGCTACTTTTAGCATAGCTAAGTGCATGGCGGGGGGGGTACCAGCAGCCCCCACACCAGGGGCATCACTGCCAGGGGCTTTGAAGCTGCCCGGGGCTCCACCAGGTGCAGAGATGCCGTGAATCCCCCTGAATCTCACCCACCGGGGCTTGTTGAAGCCTGTCAGCCGTGGCACATGGGGCCACCTGGTTCCCATCCCAGCATGACGCCGGCCACCCCCCCACCCCACACCCCCATACACACCTGACCCCCCCTTCTTTCTCTGTGTAGGCTATCAACGAGGTGGCTTTGGGGTCCCCCAGCGTTGTGGTCCTGCCTCTAGGTAAGTGCTGGGGCGGGAAGGGGGTGAAGTCCCTGGGGATTTAATGGCACCCGTGGGTGGCTCCGGGAAACGCCACCCAAGCAGGCGGATCCCTCGGTTTTGTTCAGCTCAACCAGGTCACTGCCAGGCCCAGGAGGATGCTCGGTGACTGGGAGCTGCCTCCCACTGCATGCCCCAGCCCATCCCCAAGCCCTCCTGTCCCCATGCAGATGTGACAGACCCCAACAGCATCAAGGCAGCAGTTGGGAAGGTGCGGGAGGAGGTGGGAAGCGCCGGCCTCAACCTCCTGATCAACAACGCTGGCACCACGCGCCGCAGCACGCTGGCCACCGAGACGGCAGAGAACATGACCCTCGTCTACACCACCAACACCATTGGGCCCCTGCAGACAAGCCAGGTGGGACCACACGCACCCCACTGCACCAAACCCTGGGTTGGGGGAGGGGGGAGAGGAAGGGGATGGTGATGTCTGAGAGCCAGTCCCCCTGCAGGCATTCCTGCCCCTGCTGAAGGAGGCAGCCGAGGCCGAAGCGGAGCGCGGGATGAGCTGCAGCAGAGCTGCCATCGTCAACATCTCCAGCATCCTGGGCTCCATCGCAGCGGCTGAGGCCTGGGGGGAGAGGCAGGACGTCTGCTACCGCTGCAGCAAGGTATCGCCGCCTGGAGAACGGGGAGGCACCCGGGGGGGGTCACCTGCTGCAGGCGTCCCCTCAGCTCTGGCCACCACGGAGGTGCCACCCGGTTGTGGTTGTGCCCCCAGGCTGCGCTGAACATGCTCACCAAGTGCCTGGCCCTGGAGTATGGGGGCAGCGGGATCCTCTGCGTCTCCGTGGACCCTGGCTGTGTGACGCCTCCCTTGGGACAGGGGATGGTGAGTGACAGGAGGTGCATGGCCACCCTGGCTCAGCGAAGTCCCAGGGGCATCCCTTCCCATGGATAACCCTTCCTGGGGCATCCCTTCCCACAGACATACCTTCCCATGGATACTCCTTCCCATGGCCACCCCTTCCCATGGATCCCCCTTCCCAGGGGCAGCCCCCTCTGCTGCCCCTCGGTCCCAGGGGAGCTGCACCACCCCAGCAAAGGGCCAACTCCAGCCTCTCCCCTAAACCATCCCGTTTCCTCCCTATATTTTTTTTTTTTTAATTTCCCATCCCAATGTCAGCAGAGGGCACCCTGGGCCCGCACTCGGCGCTGGCAGGAGAGCTGCACCCCAGGTTCTGCCTCCCCAGCACCCCACACACCCCAGGGCTGTCATTGCCCCAAATTCTCCTCTGACCGTGCCAGGGGGAGGCAGGTGAGGTTGGAAACAAGCAGCCTCTTGCAGCGTCGCTGGCTTGCGGAGCGAACAAATGAATCACTTTTTTATTAGGAGCTGTAAAATTAACCTCGGTCCTTACAGCACCCAAATTGGGGCCAGTCCCGTTGTGCAAAGCTGCAGCCCTTGGCTGCGACAGCACCTCCAGCCTCTCCCACCCTGCCCAGGGCTGGGGCTGGGGGGGCTGGGAAGGGGGTTTGCCTGATTTTTTTTTTCCCGTGACCTTGAGTCTGGCAGGGCCCAGTGACGGTGGAGGAGAGCGTGCGGGGCGTCCTGCGGCTGCTGGCCCGGCTCTCAGCCTCCAGCAACGGCACCTTCTGGGACTGGCGAGGGCAGAGCCTGCCCTGGTGAGAGCAGCGCCCGGCCACGGCGGCCGCTGGGCTCAGTAAAGTTCATTAATTGCCATTTCCAGGCTCCTTCTGGGTCTGTGGGACGCTGAGTTGGGTCAGGGCAGCAGAAGGAACGATGCTCCAAGCGTGGTCCTGCATCCTGGTGTCAGGCTCTGCCAGGGCACCCCCCAGGACTGAGGGATCCCCCCCCAAGGCTAAGGGATCTCCTGAGGCTGAGGGAGCCCCCCAGCATCCTCACACTGCCCAAGGAGCAGATCTGGATATGCCCCCCCCCCCCATAAGCCATGCTGACTGGTGGCCTGGGGGCATCCCCGACAGACCCAAAACCAGGACCTCCTTACCGGAGCCCGGCTCCCCAAAGGCAGTCGGCCTTTCCATGCCCGTCCCGAGGATGCTGATAGATTTTTTTCTGCTGGTTCAAAGCCGGCAAAGGCTCTTCCTTTTCCAGGAGCTGAGGGGTTTCACAGCAGGAGCATCTCCCAAGCCCTGGTGTATCCCTGGGGATGTCTTTTGGGATCTCAGCACCTCGCCCTGGGCTGAGCTCCCCCCACATCCATCCCATCTCACGCTGTATCACGAGATACTGCAGGGGCTCCAATTCCCCACCGCGTGACGGCCTTTCCGTGGCCGCTCTCAGTTGACATTTTTTGAAGCCATCCCACGGAAGAGGGGACCAGGAAAAAAATTTTTAAAATGTTGCAACGTCTGAAGCGGGCGCTCGGGCTTTGGCAAGGCTTGAGCCCAGCCGCTCGCCACGGGCAGGCTCTGGGAAGCCCAGCCCAGGTCACTTTTGCTGGGGCAGCTTCATTTTTCCCACGGCAGCGATCGTTCCCACGCTCAACGTGAGGGCCTGGGAGGTGGGAGCTCAGCCCCGGGGGCTCAGGCAGCCCCAGGTGGGGGTCCCGGACCACCCAGGGGTTGTTTGTTAAAGCCAGCAGGGATGGGCGAGGGGGGGGTCCCCGTGAATTAAAGCCCAGATCGCGTTGGTGGGCTTTATATGAGTCCTGCGTGGGCTTTGTGCAAACACGAACCACCACTAGGCACGAAGGGGGGGGGGGGGGGGGGGGGCGAGGAGGAGGAGGAAGAGGAGAAGGCAGCAGAGGAAGACATTTCATCCGTCTATGCTGCAGAGCCCACAGCCTCACCTGCACCCTCTCTTGTAATCCTAAACAGCCCGCAGCAAGGAATACACCAATTAAGGGCTGTAATAGCTGATTAAGGTAATTAAGTAAGCCGGGAAGGGGGGAGGCAGTGGCCAGCCCCCAGCCCCTCCGGCACGCCACCCGCCCCGCGTCGCCAAGCACAACAAACAAATCCAGATGTTTTCTTGCCGAGGAAGCGGCCGGGGCTGACGGAGGCGGCTTGGCAGGCGGTGGCTGCGGGGGTCCCTACATCGGAGTGAATAATCCCCCCCCCGCAAAGTGGGCTGACACCCCAAATGAGGAGGCAGCGGAGGCAGCTGGGGTTCTCTCTGCTGGTCCTTTATTCTGGGTAAGGTTGGAGGCTCCCGGGACCCGGCTGGAAGCTGAGCTGCGATGCTGAGCGCTAGAGAATTACCTGGTGTTTAATGAAAGCCGAGGAAAAAAAAAAGACAAACCGAGAGGAAGCGGGCGATGCCCTCGCCCCCGCTGCAGGCAGGGGCCCCAGCAGCCGCCTGCCCATGGGGAGCCATGTCCGAGCCCCCCTGCCCACACCCCGGCAGAGGGTACCTGGCATTTTGGATGGGGCTGACCCCATGGCCGTGCACAGTCCCAAACACCCAGAGGGGGTGGCTTTTGTTCTCCTTTGTGCCTTCCTTGGGGACCCCCAAGGGGCTCTGCTGGGGCGGGGGGGGGGCAGAGCAGAGGCAGCATCCTGGGCCGCAGGGCAAGGAGAAGGCGTCGAGGGAGGGGTCTTCTGCGGCGTTAGGTGGACTCCCACCGACCTGGGCAGAGGGGATAGGTGTCACCGGGTGGGACAGGGCCCCCAAGCATGGCACCTCCATCCCTCAGGGTCCCCACCCATTCCCCACTCACAGGGCGCTCCGTAGAGCATCCGCATGACCTTGAGGCAGTTGTCCAGCAGCGCCTTGGGGCGCACAGCCTTCCTCCGGCTCTCAGCGCCCGCGCTGTGGACCAGCTTCACCAGGTCGGCCACCACCGCCTCCACATCCGTCTGCAGGGACAGGGCACCGGGGGTATCACTGAGATGTGTCCCCCCAGGACAGTGGGGTGCAAAAAAGCTGCAACTGCTGCATTGGCCGGGAATCGAACCCGGGCCTCCCGCGTGGCAGGCG